>VHZZ01009890.1:15189-27515 GCA_009801015.1 Silene noctiflora | reverse complement strand
ATTAGTTGACAATATATTGAATCATCCCTTGTGTATTCTTAATATGAGATTTAAATATGTGATCGCACTACTGTTGAGGACACATACTCCAACAGCTAAGTCTCGTGCCACTCCTAACTCTTACAGCCCTAACTTTGATGGCAAGAGACCCTTTGTGCCCTTATCTACTTCAAGCTATGCCAACAAGAAGAAGTTTGTGCCAAGACCTCAAGTGTCAAGTGGACAAGCTCCCTAACCAAGAAACAACAATCTTGAGAAGCCTCGCAAATGCTGTACTGGTAAGTAAAACTTTCACCCCGGTGTTGGATGATATGGCAAGCCATTGGTTTGCTACCATTGTAAGAAGCCCGACCATCGCATGCATGAATGCCCCAAGAAGAAGAATGCTCATACTCTAAATGCCAAGCCAAGAGGAATAATCTTTGTCATAAGTAGAGCCGAAGTCGCCGCTCATCCGGATATCATTACCGGTATGTTCTCAATTCTTTATCATCCTTGCCTTATTCTATTTGATACCGGCGCATCATTATCGTTCTTATCTTCTAATTTTTCGGAAAAGCTAGCTCTTGAGCCTATTCCTAGTGAAGATACCCCTATATCTTTACCATACGGAGAGATTATTTCTTGTTCTCTCTCCTACTCCAATATTCTTATCTCTATTTCGGGAATTATTTTTCCCGCTAACCTACTTCGTTTTCCCCTCGAGGAATTTGATGTAATACTAGGTATGGATTGGTTGTCTAAGTACTATGCTAGATTCGTGTGTAAAGATCAAAAGATTTGTATTAAGAGTCCATTAGGTGACCGTTTAACCTATTAGGGAATCCGTTCCCAAATGGGTGTGAAGTTGATTTCCGCTTTGAAGTTGGTAAATATGATAAGGAAATATTGCTACTACTTCGTTGCCGAAGCTTGAAGAAGTGCCCGTTGTTCATGAGTTCGTCGATGTCTTTCCCGATGAGTTTCCCGAAATTCCTCCCAGGCGTGATGTGGAGTTCTCTATCGACCTAGTACCCGGAACCGGCCCCATTGCCAAAGCTCCATACCGTATGGCCAACCGAGTTGAAGGAGTTAAGAAAGCAACTTGATGATATGATTAAGAAAGGATTCATTCGACCTAGTGCCTCACCTTGGGGTGCTCCCGTTGTCTTTGTGAAGAAGAAAGATGGATCCATGAGACTTTGTATCGACTACCGTGAGCTTAACCGTGTTTCTATCAAGAACCAGTATCCTCTACCAAGGATTGAAGATTTATTTGATCAACTCAAAGGTGCTTCTACTTTCTACAAGATTGATTTGACATCCGGCTACCATCAAATCCCCGTTCGTGAGTCTGATATCCCTAAGACCGCCTTTAGCACAAGATATGGACATTTTGAGTTTAAGGTTATGCCCTTTGGTTTGACCAATGCTCCTGCTATATTCATGGACCAAATGAACCAAACTTTTAGTGAGTTCTTGGATAAGTGTGTTGTTGTTTTCATCGATGTTATACTTGTGTTTTCTAAGTCCGAGGAAGAGCATGCAAATCACCTCCATACCATTTTGGAAGTTCTCCGCAGTGAAAAGTGGTTTGCCAAGTTTTCTAAGTGTGACTTTTGGTTGTCCGAGGTATCTTTCCTTGGTCGTGTGATATCTAAGGAAGATGTCATGGTCGATCCCTCGAAGATTGATGCCGTAGTGGAATGGAAGAGTCCTACTAATGTTGGTGAAGTTCGAAGTTTCTTGGGTTTTACGGGTTATTATCGTCGCTTTGTGAAATATTTCTCCAAGCTTGCTAGACCGATGACTCAACTTTTGAACAAAGAGACCAAGTTTGTGTGGACCGAAGCTTGTGAAGATTCGTTCCAAGAGTTGAAGATAATTTTCACTACCGCTCTCTTGTTGACCTTGCCCTAGGATGGTGTGGACTTTGATGTTTATTATGATGTGTCTAAGATAGGTTTAGGTTGTGTGCTTATGCAAAATAGAAGAGTTGTTGCCTATGCTTCACGACAATTGAGAGTTGATGAAGTGAACTACCCTTCTCATGACCTTGAGTTAGCCGCCATCGTTCATGGTTTTAAGATGTGGAGACACTACCTCATTGGAGCTCATTGCCGTATCTACACCGATCATAAGAGTTTGAGGTATATATTCACCCAAAAGGAGTTGAATATGAAACAATTACGTTAGTTGGAGTTGGTGAATGACTATAATGTGGAGTTGTTGTATCATGAAGGAAAGGCAAATGTGGTTGTCGATGCCCTAGGTAAGAAGTCGTCTCATTCCTTGAGTGTTATCTGTGTGCTCCCCGATGACCTTTGTGCCTAGTTTCGCATTTAAGTTGTGGAAAGTGGATTTGACTATCTTGGTGCTATGGTTGTCGAACCCGTCCTCTATTGTGAGATTCGTGAAGCCCTAATGGACGATGCTACTTTCAAAGGATTTCAAGCTAAGCTTTTTTAAGGTAAAGCTAAGGATTGTGAGATTGATGCCAACGGATATCTTCGTTACCGTGGCCGCATGTATGTCCACGACGCTGTTGAGTTGAGAAAGAGAGTTCTTGATGAAGCTCATATATCCCCTTATTCGATTTATCCTTGAGGAGACAAGATGTAAAAAGACTTGAAGCTTCAATTTTGGTGGCCTAACATGAAGAATGACATTATGTCATATGTTTGAAGGTGTCTCACTTGTCAACCCTTGAATGTTCCATTGTGGAAATGGGAATCCATCTCCATGGATTTTGTGATGGCGTTGCCCAAGACCATTGATGGAAAGGATGTCGTTTGGGTATTGTGGATAGATTGACCAAATGTGCTAGGTTCATTCCTATTAAAGAGACTTGGAGTTCGGATTACCTTGCTAGTGCCTATGTGGAGGAGATTGTTCGTTATCACGGTGTTCCAAAGTAGATTGCTTCGGACCGAGATCCTAGGTTTTGTTCGAGATTTTGGAAAGCTTTGCAAGATGATATGGGTGGTAAGTTGTTGATGAGTACCGCTTTTCATGCCGCTACCGATGGACAAACCGAGAGAACCATCCAAACCCTTGAAGATTTGTTGCGTTCTTATGCCCTAGACTTCCATGCTAGTTGGGAAAAGAGCTTACCTTTGGTGGAATTTTCTTACAACAACATTTACCATGCTTCTATGAAGATGGCCCCTTATGAAGCTTTGTATGGAAGGAAGTGTCGTAGTCCGATTTGTTGGGATCAAGCAAGTGATGTTCGTGATCTAGAACCCGACAAGCTAACCGAGACGATTGACCATGTGAAGCTCATCCGAGAGATAATGAAAGCCGCCCAAGATCGCCAAAAGTCTTATGCCGATGTTTGCCGTCGACCCTTGGAGTTTGAGGTTGGTGATAAGGTGTTCTTAAAGGTTTCCCCTATGAAAGGAGTGAAAAGGTTTGGAGTGAAAGGGAAGTTGAGTCCTAAGTACATTGAATCTATGATGTTGTGAAGAGAATTGGTGCCGTGGCATACAAATTGGATTTACCCCGAGTTAGGGTAAAGTTCATGATGTTTTCCATGTGTCTCAACTTAGGAAATACAATAGCGGCCCTAGTCATGTGTTGCAAGATGAAATTCCCGAGCTTAAGCAAAGTCTATCTTTTGAAGAGAGACCAATTCGTATCTTGGACAAGAAGGATAAGAAATTGAGGAGTAGAGTTGTACCCTTAGTGAAGGTTTTGTGGAAGTGTGGCAATTTAGAAGAAGAGACTTGGGAGCCAGAAGCCTCTATGCATACCAAGTATCCTAGTTTGTTTTCCTAAGGTATCCTCCTTTGCTTCAAGTTTCGAGGACAAAACTTTGTAAAAGGAGGGAAGATTGTAACACCCGCGAAATTCCCGCTTTGGAATTTATATTTATTTAACTACTTTATTTTTCATTCTTACCAAATAAACCTTATTTTCATAAAAATAATATATTTACATAAGTAGGTAGGATTTGGGATCGTTTAGCCCAAATGAGTCGTAGAGACGGATTCTAGATCGAATTTGAGTGGAAACAGAGCTACTTTGGTAGTTGGGCCAAGTATAGCCATGTTGGGCCCTTTCTAGTGTTCTTTTTAGGTGTAAAACCCCTCATAATTCATATTCAACCTTCATAAAATCTGAAAACTCTCTTCCTCCATCTCCATTAAACACCATTTTCCTCTTGAAGCTTAAAAACTTCATAAGTCACTCATTTCTCCACCAAATCGTTCCATTCTTGCGCCATTCTTTCCCTTTTCTGGTTCTCCCCAAGTAATAAAGTCTAGTCTTTTCTCAACTTTTCTAAATTCCATCTTTCTAGGATTTGTCAAAATTGACCCTTTTGATTGTTTTGTGTTTCTAGGAAGCAATTTGGACAACCCGGAAGAATATTCGTTCAAGATTGATGACACTTTGGACGAGTGAAGATCAAAGAAGGTAACGGTGATAGTTTACTCGACATTTATGTCAAATTATGTGTTTTTAATATGAAAGATTTAGTCTTTATATGATTAAAGTTGATAGCTTTACTTGTTATGTTTCTTGGTTGTTTGTTCAACGAATGACTCTATTTGTGTTTGTTGAGCCATTTTTAGTTTGAAATCACATGTCATGTTTCATGAATAGAATGGATTAATATCATGTGTGGATGTTAAGGATGAATTGTGGTTTGTATCATGTTATTGTATTCTCATATGTCATGAAATTGTTGAAGGCAAGTGTTTGTTTGTGAACAATTGAGAAAAGCTAGTAACTTGGATTGGTAAACAATTGGTTTGGAACAATTGGGTAAATATTGGTTGTTGTATTACGTAAACTATTGATTTCCATCTCAAGTATATGTTCCATCTCGAGTATACATGTGAAATTACTTGTTGATTACATGTTCATAGTCGTTGGTATGCCTTTGTGTCGAAGTATGTGAACTGCTGAAGGACTCGCACGAGTCTGCCTTCAGGTTGTGCTCGTTCGTCTTGCTGCCCCAAAACTCATGCGAGTTGTGTAGAACTTTTGCGAGTTGTGTAGGACTCATGCGAATTGGTGCAAAGTTGGCCTATTTGAGCTCGGATTGTAAAACGAACGTCATTTCCTCATCCAGACTCATATGGTAGTGATTCAAAAGCTTAGACCACTTTAGTTTTCAACATCATTCCATCTAGCATAGTTTCAGGGCCAAAAAAGAAATTCTTAATTTGGTTTGTTTACGTTTCATCTCTTATTTCGTAATACTTGACTCATATTGTTATCATTTGCTTATATTTCGTTCAAGTAACTTATGTTTGAGTTATGAATCATCCATTAAGGTTTAAAATGTATGAAATGATATATATTACCTCTCATTTGATCCTTGTGAGTTTGTCATGTTGCTTAATTCATCTTTATCTTGTCTTACGCCCCACTTAGGTCGTTTGCCTACTATGGGTTCGCTCTTATCATTTCTGCCTCCTTAGATCATTCGTCTAGTGTTGGGTAATCGACTTCCGTTTGTTGATCGAGTCTTGGGTGCGATCGTGTATCGCATGTCATTCGGGAAACATTTTCTCTCGAGAGTCTGGCCAGGTTTAGACTAGGACTATTAGTCCTACTAACAAGAACTTGAGTCTAGATTAGTAAGGATGTGGTATGTGACTTGAATTATTGCTCATGCGAATTCTCATTTGATCCTGCTCTTGTGCTTTGCTTATTGCTTATTAACTTGAATTGTCTATGTTTGCATATCACTTGTATATATATGACCTCATTCGCATTGCTATGGAAAGTATTTGCATATTCTTTAATGTTTGTTTATTGAGTTCTATTTTATGTTCATTTTGGCTAAATGTGGCTGGGAGAACCTTGAGTTACTCCCCATTAACTGTGGCGTTCACGTTTACATGAATGACAGGTATCGGTTGGTGCATTTGTGGGGTGAAGACATGTGTGAGCTAGCGAGTACCTTGACCGTTGTGTTTTGCCTATTATTATGCTTCGACTCATATTTTAAAACATGTAATTCGTGGGATATTTTTTCCCCTCATTTGCTAGACTTGGTTTGTAATAACCTAAGTTTCCTATTTCGCACTTCTTTAATTATGATTAGTGGTAACTCGTGTTGGACTTTAAAAAGTTTATAAAAAGTTTGCAAATGTTGTTGAATTATTCGTGTCCTAGGCTTAGGAGTGCAAATGAGACTTTTATGCTCTTCTACCCTTATTACATATGAGGTCGCTCTCGATGTCACTTCGGTGAGGATTTGCATATTGTTGGTCGCCGCCACATTACTTTGCCAAAAGACCAATTTGCCAAATACAAAAATACCAAACATAAAAAATGGCAAGAAATGTTTTTAATATCAAATACTACTAAAATTGGGGGAAAATAATAACCCAAAAGAAAACTAAAATTAAGAAACTCATACATCTTGATCCCTTTTATCGATTGGTGGTTTTATCTTTTGTTGCATGGTGAAAAGGGGACAAGCCCTCCTTTTGTCTAGGCAAGAGGTGGAATTCCGCGATCCTCCAGTGTCTTCTAACGCCATAAGGACCTGACTCTTGACAAAAGCATTTAGTAATTGTGGACAAATGTAGCATAGCTTAACACTATTTGGAGGTGATTTACTTCTATTCTTTTGGGCTTAGTAGTTTGTAGAAGTAGTATCTATGATGGAGTATGTGCCCTTAGCTTGTTTCTCTTTTAGTTGATTTCGTCACTTAGATGAGGAGAGTGGCTATTCTTTTATAGATGCATCTAACTACTATTTTTTTTGCTTAGTGATGGATGCATCATCGTTTTGGCAAGCCCTACCTTGGCTTGCAAGAAGGCATTTTACCACATGAATGTCTTGTTGTGAGTTGAAGGGGCAGAGCGGGACCCGCTAATTATCTCGTATCTGATATGTATTAGGTTGTTTTAATAAAGGTCATAGTACTAGTCACCTCTTAGCTCAGGACGAGCAAAGGTTCGGTTTGGGGATATTGACGTAGTTCAAATTAGCGCACTTCTAATCTCATTTCGAACCCCATTTTGCGTGTTTTTATAGACATTCATAGTCAATTTCCTAGTCAAAATGCTTCCTATTTGATCTTGATCGTTTTGTCGGAACGAAGCTAGAAATGGCGTTCTTCCCGTCTTTTGTGAGCTCTTTGACGACTTTAGAGGATAATCATGAAGAGGAGGCAAGAACGGAGACCCAAGGTTGTTAGGCACACGGTCCGGAAGGAAGTAGTAGAAGCCTTGAGGAGTATTAGGGCCATTGGAGGCCAAAAGTAGAGGACTGACTGTAATATCCCGTATTTTAGTCATGGTCAACGCTAGTCAAACTACATTTTTATAAACCTATTTTAAAATGAATTGTTCCATAAAGTTATTTTATACACTATTGTCATTTCATAAGTCATATTTTATAGTTATTTCACATTTTATAATTATTTCGTAAAATGATATTTTCTTTTATATTTCTTGATTTATAATACCTTATTGATAATTATTTCTTATTTCTTAATTTATATTTGTGTTTCTTATAATACTAATAATAACAATAATAATTTCTAAAAACTACTTTTGGCCAAAATTTTACAAGTAAATAATATAATTAGTAATATTTATAATTTAGTAATAATTATAATAATAATATTATTTCTAATCTATTTCAGAAATCCAAATTCTTTCCTAAGGGTTTAATTTACCTATTTCTTCCAAATTTTTTCTTATTGAACTACTATATAAACAATATCTTATGACCTTATTAATCACAATTCAAGACAAGAGTTTTAAGGAGATTTCAAATTCTTACGAGTTCATTATTTGCCACAAAATGTAAGTTTTTATAAACCGTCTTTAATCGTTTTGTTTCGACTTGCATCAAACTTAAGATAGTGCTTGTGACCCTAGGTAGCTGTTGACCGTCGTGACCTCACCTGACCTTGCTGGGACAGTCAACGACCGTCCTAAGGGTGGTAATTGGGGTGTTAGCGGAGGTGGATTGAGTTGTGTTGCGATAATTGAAGATTGGGTTTGACCCTTAATTGGACTCGACAATACCTGGGTATAGGTTGGTTGGTTCATGTTATTGGGGCGGCTAGTGTGGTTGTGTCAGGGGGAGTAAAGGTGGCGACTTGGTGGTGGGGTGGCCGGAAAACAAGAAAATAGGGGAAGGGAAAGGAGTTGTGCTGAAACCGTCTTAAGATGACCATCGTGACCGGTGTAGTTGCGTCGTGGGGAAGGGGAAATCATCCTTGGAACCGCCGCCAGTCAGTGGAGACGATGGTGGTGGCCAGAGGTAATTAGGGGGTGCGTTGTGGTGGTAGTAAGGTGTTTAGTTCACGAGTTGTGAGCGTGTGTGGGTTATCCTTGGCCATACACCTACGTGTTAAGGCGTGGTGTTTAAGGTGGTTGGGGGATTCAACGATGAGCTGATGGATTATAATACATCGGATTTATTTCCAGGGATATTCGGCTGAGTATGGGGCACTCGACTGAGTAGCTGTCGTTTGTAGTCTGTCAGTGTTCTCTTGTTGTGAACTCGGGCGAGTGTGTTTGCACTCGGTCGAGTGTGGCGTACTTGATCGAGTGTCTTGCACTCGGTCGAGTTTGTTTTCACTCGGTCGAGTGTCGCGTACTTGACCGTGTCCGGTTTGTTACGGGTTTTTCCGCGGTTTGATATAAATAGAACATAAGCAGCTGATAATCACATTTTTAAAGTTAAAACATTTCTTAAACACTTTAAGAACCTTTTTCACAAACTAAATGATGTAGCACTGCTTCTATTCTATTCCTATCAATCCAAGGCGTAAAGTTCATCTTTTTGAGGAATTTTCACATCTTTGCTTTTGCAATAAATCTTGGTAAGTTCTTAGTCTTGTCTTTTATGGTTTCGATGTAGTTAGTGAAACCCTAATTTGGGTGATTTTGGGGGTTTTGGGATTAGTTTGCATTATTCTTTGTATTGATTAATTACTTGTAATCTAGGAGGATATTTCGTAGAAGAAGCCTTCTAGATTTGTGCCGTGGTGATTGGAATTTGCTTATCAGGTAGGGATTCCCTACTCAGTCGATTGTAGAACATTATAGAATAGTATGTGGTATTATGTGATTACTTTGTGATTTCTTTATGGTTGAGTTATATATTTATGTTATGGTTTGGATATGGATATGGATATGGATGTTGGTGTTGGATTGTAAGCCGATATGAGAGATGGTCTCACCCCCATTGTTCGCCTCGTGTGTTTCTCGACGCAAGGGGGATGTGCACATTAATTGACTTCGGTTCGCTCGTTGCGATGAGCGGGGCTTAGGTGGTATGGTTGCGGTCCCTACTGGCGGCGAGGTTTACCTGTTGCAATGGGTAATATGGCAGGGCTATACCACCCGAGGTGTAGTCAGTTAATGGTTACAATGGAGAATGAGGTTGTTTGGTTACAGTTACTGTGGATGTGTATGTTTACTGTATATCGTATTGTTGTATAGTTGACTGACCCCATTTATGTTTTCAAATTTGTGGTGATCCATTCGGGGATGGTGAGTAGTTGGCCTAACAGGTGATGATGATATCTTTGTTGATGTTGCTGCGGGGATTGGCATGGCCGCGTCATCATCAGTCGTTTTGTAGTTTCGCTTCCGCATGTCACATTTTTATACTCTTATCACAGTTTGGGATTTTGGTTTTGTATTTGTATTTTGGAGTTTTGTAACCTTTTAATAAGTTAATCTTTAATTATGTTTCATTGTGGTTTCTGTGATGTACACTACCTCGGGTAACCGAGTTGGTAACACTTCCATATTTTGAGGTAGTCCTTGGTAAGGTGCCTTGGGGTATGGGGGTGTTACAAAGTGGTATCAGAGAACCCAGTTTTCAGTTAGTTCTTGGATTGGTTTGTGGTGGTGTTCATTGATGACATCCTAGTCTATTCCAAGACTAGGTCAGAGCACGAGGAGCATTTGAGACTGTTATTGTAAACCTTGCGCGATAACCAGTTATATGCTAAGTTTCCCAAATGTGAGTTTTGGCTGGAGAAGGTGGCCTTTCTGGGCCATGTGATTTCTAAGGATAGGGTAGCTGTGGATCTTACTAAGATAGAGGCGTTGTCTAAATGGGAAGTACCGAAGAATTTGGTTGAGGTTCGGAGTTTCTTACAGGAGGTTCGTGAAATATTTCTCGAAGATAGCTAGACCAATGACGGCGTTGATGAGGAAGGAGAACAGATTTCGCTGGGTTGAGAGTTGTAAGACGACAATCCAAACCTTAAAGGAGCGTTTGACTACAGCTCCAGTCTTAGCTTTGCCAGAAGGGAGTGAGAACTATGATGTCTACACAGATGCTTCAAAGAAAGGGCTGGGTTGTGTGCTGATGCAGAATAGGAAGGTAACCGCTCATGCTTCGAGACAACTAAAGACTTAAGAGGAGAACTATCCTACAAACGACTTGGAGTTGGGTGTCGTGGTTTTTGCTTTGAAGATTTGGAGACACTATCTTTATGGAGCGACTTTTAAGATGTTTTCAGATCACAAGAGCTTAAAATACATCTGCACCCAAAAGGAATTGAATATGCGTCAGAGGAGATGGATGGAGAATATTGGTGAGGATGATATGGAAATTATCTATCATGAGGGAAAGGCCAATGTTGTTGCTGATGCGTTAAGTAGGAAGAGTGGGCATTCTTTATGCATGGCTATGTCTCTTATGCGACTTAAGGAAGAGGTGAATGGGATGGGGATCCATATGATTCGAAAGGGGGATGCTCTTGGGGACTTGACATTGGAACCTGAACTTTATGAAGAGATCGAGAGTAAGCAAGCCGATGATCCTAAGATTCGAGAGCGGAAAAATGGGGTGGAAAAGGGAACTATTTCGAGGTTTTCAGTTCATGCTGATGGGAGTGTTCGGTTTTATGGGAGATGGTGTGTACCTAATGTTGTTGAGCTGAGAAAGATGATCATGACTGCGGCTCATTGCACTCCTTATTCAGTGCATCCAGGCGGTGATGAGTTTTATAAGGATCTTAAGAAGACGTTTTGGTGGTCTGGGATGAAAAGGGACACCGATGTGTTCGTGGCTAGGTGTTTGACTTGTCAAAGAGCCAAAGGGGAGCAGCGAAGACCACAAGGTAAGATTCTGTCTCTTGAGGTACCTGAGTGGATGTGGGAATCTATCTCTATAGATTTCATTGTAGGTTTGCCGAGGACTCATCAGGGCAACAATATGATTCGGGTGATTGTGGATCGACTAACAAAGTCTGCTCATTTTATTCCAATGAAGGATACTTGGAGCAAAATGCAGTTTGCTAATGGGTATAGAAAGAATGTGGTCTGATTACATGGTGTACCGAAAGACATTGTATCGGATCGGGATGCGCGGTTTATATCTAAGTTTTGGCAGGAGTTGCAGGAGTTGATGGGTAATACCCTGAAGATGAGTACAACTTTTCATCCTGCGATAGATTGGCAAACTAAGAGGACTATCAAGACCTTGGAAGATATGTTGAGGGTTGTGTGATGGAGTTTGGTGGCAGCTGGGAGGATTGACTGGTTTTAATTGAGTTTTCCTATAACAACAGTTTCCACACCAGTATTGGGATGGCACCGTTTAAGGCTCTGTATGAGATGAGGTGTAGGAGTCCGATTTGTTGGGATGATAGTCCTGAGGTTGTGGTTTTAGGACAATAGATGGTGCAGGATATGATTGAAGAGGTACGGCTGATTCGACAAAAGATGAAAGCAGATCAAGATCGGCAAAAGAGCTATGCCGACTTGCATCGCAGGGACATCGAGTTTTAGGTGGGTGACAAGGTTCTTTTGAAAGTGTCACCTATGCATGGTGTGATGCGTTTTGGCAAGAGGGGTAAGTTGAGCCAGAAGTTTATAGGCCCATATGAGATTTTGGATCGAATTGGTGAGGTAACTTATCGATTGGCATTACCACCAGTTTTGGACCGTGTGCATAATGTTTTTCATGTGTCTCACTCCGGAAGTATGTGAGTGACCCTTCTCACGTACTAGAGATTGAGAACATAGAGTTGGATGAGTCTTTGACATATATGGAGGTACCAAAGGAAATCTTGAACCGTAAGCTACGTAAGACCAGGAATGGTGAGACGGTGTTGCTGAAAGTTTTATGGAGCAATCATAATGTCGAGGAAGCAACTTTGGAAGCAGATGAGGCAATGAAGGAACAGTTTCCACAACTTTTTGATCAGGTATGGTTGGTTACGGGGACGTAACCTTGTTCATTTTAGGGGGGTAGGAGATGATCGTATATGTTTTGGGATAGTTTTATGTGTGTTTCGGGTCGGTTGTGTTGGAGTAAGTGTCCCCGACAATAATGCGATCACATTGTCGATCATATTACGATCACATATTCAAATCTCATATTAAGAATACATGAGGGA
>VHZZ01009886.1:7866-19085 GCA_009801015.1 Silene noctiflora | reverse complement strand
TACCCTGTGAACCTATAAGAGATTTATACACGTTATCACACTAACTGTGGAGGACACTGGCTCCAACAGGTAGTCTAAATTAAGGGTCTTAGTCCATTGTTAAGTTGCTTACTCGGGGAAGAGTAAGGTTCAAGTGTGGGGAATTTTGATACACGCGTATACGACGTGTTTCTCCATTTCTTTTTCTTGTTTTTTTACTCTTCCCTTCAAGGTTTATCGTACCTTTGCATGCATTTTATGCCCGTATTTCACGCTCTGTTATGTCATGTCTCATTTTGTAGGAAATAAGTCAGAAATGAGGAAGTGAGAGCAAGTGAAGCGGGATTAAAAGCCGAGTGAATAATATGAAGAAGAAAAGGAAGAAATTAAGCCGAGACGTGTTCCCTGCCGGCAGGTCGGTAGCCGGTCCACCGGCAGAGGAACACAGCCCCAATTTCAGAACAATTAAAGAGCAAAAAATGAAGATTCCTCGGCGCCGGTAGACCTACCGGCAGCCGGGTGACTAGCAGAGAACCCCAGCTGAAGGAAGAAATGGAAGAAAAGAAGATTTGAGCGTATTCCCTGCCGGTAGGGGATCGCATTGACACAGTTTGTCATTAAAAATGGGAATTCCTCGGCACCGGCAGGCGTGCTGGCAGCCGGTCAACAGGCAGGGAGGCCACTTACACGAGATTTTGGGCTTCTTCCCCTCATTGGGGTTAATACAATGGGATACTATAAATATCCCATTGTTAACCCTCATTTACACACTACCCTATAACTAATAACCCTAGTTTATGCATTTTAATTTTCCTTAATCAAAACTCTAATCTTTCCTTAATTAATCTTTATTTACTTTAAAAATTAGCGTAGATATAGTATTAGTTGGATAGTTTACATTTGTATTTTGGGTTATAATTGGAGAAATTGAAGAATCTCTTTCATAATCAATCCAAAGCTTGAAGCTTTACTTATTGTTTTGTATACTTCTCTTCTCTTATTAGTTCATTTTTCATTTGTTTACACTTTGCTTTCATTTTTACTTGTTGCCTTAAATTGCCACCATGTCTATTGCTCAATTCATGTTGTTTTCTTCAATTGTTTACATTTGTCCTACCATGAAACTAAGCTTATGGGTTGTTAATGTTAGTTTTTGGGTGAATTGTTTAGCCTTTGTAAGCATGGATATTAGGTGTTTGTTGAAATGTGTGTATGAAAGTCCATGCCTTTCTTCAATTTATGCTTAGTTTCTTTATGAATGAAAGTTTATAGGGATGCTTGATAGTATGCTTATGATGAGTTTGGATGCATTGTGATGATTTTGTGTCTATCTTTAGGGGAAGCTAAGAGATTAGTCTTTCATTCTTAGGCTAAATAACCACCCTTAACCTATTGACACCCTTGCTTAGTTTACCTTACTCGGGGGAACCCAAAGACCCTAGATTTAATCAATTATTTACATAGAATCTTGCTTGGCTGGCTTTAATTTACTTTAGTTGTTAGTTAAACACCCATCTTTATCTTTGATTGACAAGACTTAGAATTGCACAAACTAACTGTAAACACACATCATCCTCGTGGTTCGACCCCGATTTACTACTTAAATTGGATTGTCTACAAATTGTTATTGAGTTGGGAAATGATGGCAAATTCCTACATCAGCGCCTCTCTCGTTGGCCGTTCTACCGAGAGTTGGTTGCCCCATTCTATTTCCTCTTTTCTCGTTGGTCGTTCTGCCGAGAGTTAGGTACTCGACTTCTGTTTTTTGATCGAGTCTTGGATGTGAAACGTTTATCGCATGTCGTTCAGGAAACGTTTATCCCAAGTGTCTAGCCAAGTTTAGACTAGGACCGTATTATATTATCGTCATCCTACCAGGAGGAAATAAGTCTATGAGTAGTAAAGGTCTTGCTTGGATTTGGTTATTTACATAAGTCATTTGCCATTGGAAACGTTTACGCCTTGGATTATATATTTCATGTCTCTTGGTCATATTGAGCACCAGGGGTGAGATGCAAGCCACCTAGTATCGATATGATTGGCGCGATTTATGTTCTTATTCGTGCTTATGGTAAGATGCAAGCCATAAGTATGCATGTGACATTGGTAGCCACATCCCGTCCTTTATGTGTTAATATGCTTTCAAAGAAAAGGGCTAAGGTATTCACTCACATGTATAATTTTGTTGGCCTCTAGTTTATCTATGTCACATTGTGTTTGTATTGACTTAAGGTTGTATTATCATCTGCTGAATTGATCATATTATCTCATATGAATGTCTCATAAGCCTTTGTTCATGGTTGATTTCACATGCTTTGAATACTATTCTTATGTCACAGTGCGTATGTCAAGTGGTTATAATTTTTATTTGCTTTAAATATGATCTTACTTATCTGTGTTTAGATGTAATATGGCTGGGAGAATCCTAAGTTACTCCCCGCTGACTGTGGCATTCATTTTAGATGAATGAACAGGTTACAGGTCGATGATTATTTGGGGATTACGACGAGTGAGCTAGCGAGCGTTGTTCATACAACGATTGACCTTTCATTGTAGTTTAGTTTAATAGTTGATATATAACTTTTTTTTAGTCAAGGGATCAGGATCCCTTGCATTTATTTAAGTTGTAATTTTTATAAAAGCTTTCTTAGGTTAATTTTTGTTTTACGATTTAGTGACTTCGCGGTTTATCAATAAAGTTTTTAAAATCTCGCATTTTCCGTTGCATCGTTTACGTTTATTTTATTGCATAACCGCAGGAGTTCACAGTTGGTATCTAAGATATAATGCTCCCGACGCACACACGTGTACCCCAAACTTAAACTTGAACTTGACCTTGAATAATGAATAAGAGCTGGGTAGACTTAATGACCTAAGGTGGTAGTCTTTGGTGTTTTTGATCTTTGTTAGGTTTTAACATGTTTGTTAATTGTCAATAATTGGTTCTTATGCCCTTGGATCGACAAACCATGAGATTACCCGTGTGACGATCAAGACTTTGTGCCTATTGCCAAAGACTGAAGATTTGTTCGACCTTTTGAAGAATGCTTCTACTCCCTCAAAAATATTTCCCATTGTTTGTGTACCTTGCCTTATTCGTTACTCCTTGATGCTTATTTCTATTCTAAACTCTCTTTTGTTTTACCTTGTAATCTACTATGGTACCCTCCCGACTTACCCTTTGTTTCTTGCTTATCCTCCCATGATGCCTTGTAGATATCTCTTTTTATTTTGTGGAATGTTAACCTTGGTTAGATAATTTGGTTTTTGAGGAGATTGTTTGAGGTTGACTCCTAACCGTTGTTTTGAGAGATTTTATTATTGGAAAGGCTTCGGAAGTTTAATGAGACGTATCTTGGTGATTTTAGTACTTAGTTACTTGTCATGAAGTAGGTGTGATTAATTGGTGGAATTGATGGTGTATTATTTGAGTTGTATATGAGAATAAAGCTTGGGAACTTGCGATTGACCTTTTTAACTGTATTTGGGATTTGAAAGTTTGGTACGTTGAACTTTGTTACTTTTGATATATATGTGGAATAAAGATCAATGATGTGGGATTTGAAGGAGATACTTTGGAATGTTGATGACCATAAATGGATTTGTGTTGTGATTTGATGTTAGTTGACTCTTGACAGTATTTGAGAGATAGAGACCTAGTGTAAATAATTTTTTTCAATCCTATGGTTTTAGAAACTTCGCGAACGTGTTGAGCACTTGAGATGATGTGAATCTGTAATAGGCGAAAGGGTTGATGAACTTGGGATCTAATCGAATTGCCAAACTTATGTGTTTGTGAATCTTTCTCTAAAGAGTTTGTGGTAGAGTGGACTTTTATGAAAGACATTTCTTAAGAATGTTAGGTTGGCTTGTTGATTACTTGATTTTTAAATGAGAATCTTGTGATGATTTTGAGAGACTTATTCCAGGAATTTATGAGTTTGAATATAAAGGCACCATTTGAATCTAAGAAGTGTAACCTTGGTGTTGAGAACCTTAAACTTTTAGAAGTGTGTGGGTTAAGCCTTAACTCTTCCATTATATCATTTTTATTCTCTTTTCTTCCATGATAGCTTTGTTTAACCATGCCTTTATATATAAGTTTACTTATCCTCCTCTTGTCTCAGATATCATCCTAACTATAGTACCTATTTGTTTACTCGTGGCTTCATTATTTTTGGAGTCCATATCTTTGAGTTTCATATCTTGTCATTCTCATGCGTCCCTTTGAAATTTCTTATCCTTTCCCTACCCCGTTGTTCCTCTTTATCCCCTTGTAGAGTGGTTGTCTTGTTGTCTACGTTGCGGAGTGGTGGAATATGTTTTGAGGATTTGTGGGTTTTGACTTTGTCGAAATTGGATTAATGAGTTGTGTTTACATTGGACCATGTGAAATGGGAGTTAGACTTTAGATTTAATCGTAATAGTGGTGGTAGTGTACTCTCTTGATCACTTCATGTGCAAAGGATTAGTGATGTGAATGTTGCTTGGAGGTTCAAGTTGAGCATAAGGTTAGTATAACCAACATGATTTTATTTGGGTTTATGTGGTTACCTAGGAAGTGTTTTAGGCGAGAGTTATTGCTAGTTATTGGACTCTCATTCGAGTATACGCTTTACGGTAATGAGGATTGGTAGTCAAGGTTTGTTGGATATTATTATAAGTTGGGATCGACAAATTTTGAGTTGAGTTGAGTTAGATGATTTGAATGGTCGTCCCGCAGCCCTATGCTTGGTAATATTTATGATTTGGAGAATGTCATCATTTTTAGTTTTGGTTTCGGGTGTATAACGAGATTTCGTTTGGGATGTTATATATTGCAAATAGGCTTGAATTTGTATCATTGATTGAGGGTTTTACCATGTTGAGAGACTCTTAGTTGACGCTAATTGGATATGAGTATAGCTTTGTTAGTAGTTTTGATCTTGTTTTGTGGAAGTCATTTGTACATGGTTTATGATTAGGAGTTGTGAAATCACAATTGTGGTGAAGTACCTTATTTCATGGAATAGCTTAAATGTAGAGTGTCGTAAGTGGAACTAAGGAAATCCTTGGAAGTAATGTGGTTGTGAGATTTGTTTACTAAGGATGTTTGAGGAACCGTTTAGGATGACGTTGTTATTTGTGATTGGAGTGTCTGGCACTTCCATATTGCCTAGTTTCCCCTCCTCTTTGACCATAAACTTTATCGTTCATGCCCCTCTTGCTCATTTCATAATGCTTCTCCTTTGGTTTGAAGCTAGTGCCTTGTAAAAATCCGTGTTCTTTAACCTACCTGTTGACCTTATCATGGCTTTCTACCAGTAAAAGTCCGGCTTAGTTCTTTGTTTGTTGTGTATAGAATTCTTTTTCGTGCTTGGTAATTGTGATGCCTAAGTTGCTTTCCATTTTGTGCATTTCCTAACCAATTTGAGCTACCATATTGGGTTCCTTGTTAAAATTTTGTGTTACTTTTGCAAAATTTGACTCATTTTAAAAAGTTTGAAAATGAAAGCTCTATTTCAATTTGGCATGTTTTTAGAAAATTTGGAATGGCTTATCGCTTCTATTTGGTTTTAACGTTTGATTCAATGTTAGGACTCGTTATTAGAGACGTCTAATAACTTGTTCTACGCTTATCGGTGTATGATTTTGTCTTTGATCTTGTCTTTGACTTGGAATGTTAGCGTTCTTGTGTGCACAATAAGAGCTCTTTCGTTCTATAGAAAGGGACTTACACTTTCGAAAACTCTTCTTAAAACTTTTTGAAAGAATTCTAAGTATTAAGAGACCAAACCTTGTAAATATTTTGGTTGTCGATTTTGAAAAGTCCACGTTTATCTTTATCACCATTCGTTTTCCACTTTCAAGTTTCAAGGATGAAACTTTTTAAAAGCTAGGATGATTGTAACACCCAGGAAATTCCCGTTTTAGAATTTATAAATTAATTAAATATTTTATTATTTTATTTATATTTTAAATTCATTTTTATAAAAATTTTGCTTTACATGTATAATAACAATAATAATGTTAATAATAATAACCATCTTAGGTGTGTAATAGGCTTTGAGATGTGTTTTTAGTGATAATCGACTCAATTTAGATGATTGGGCCTAGTATGACTAATGGGCCTTTTCTCCTTCTCTTTTCTCTTCATAAAACCCTCACATAACACCTCACAACTTCATCTCCCTCATTTTTTTTCTGACATTTTTGACCAACAACTACCACCATTGTTACACATTCTCACCAAGCTTAAATTCACCAAAACTCCCTCAATTCTTCACCAATCGGAACCATTTTCGCGCCATTCTCTCCCTATCCTTGCCCTCCTTATTTCAATATAAGAAAGACACCATCTTTCCTTTGATTTATACCAATCCGTCTTTCTAGGGTTAGATCTTTTCACTCTTTTCCTTGGAATTTTTGTTGGGGAACAAGTTTGGAGGTCTTGGACTTGGCTATTTGGCGATTTGAAGAGCAATGAATTAACGGTGATGGGTTACTCGATATTATGTTAATTTGTGTGTTTTTATATAGTAACTTGTCCTTAATATTGTTTAAGTTGGAACCTTTGTTTGTTCTTGCAAAATTGTTGTTGAATATGGTTATATGTGGATTACTCACATGCTTGTGGGATGAAAGTTTAAGTCTTAAATTACATAGTTTAATTTGAGGAGAAACCGTCTCAAATATGTTCACTTGTTGGGTTTTAATCATGTCAAGGAGAATTTAGTTGAAATTGTTTGGTTGAGAATAGGTTGAGTGGAATTGGTTGTTTATAGTATGTAGTTTGGTAGTTTGAAGAACAATTGGGTAAATCTTGTTGTGGGAATATGTAAACTATTGATTTTCATCTCAATTATATGATCCATATCGAGTATACATGTGAAACTACATGTTGATTACATGTTCATAGTCGATTGTATGCATTTGTGTCGAAGTATGCGAACTTGTGACCCGATTTGAGCTAGGCGCGGTGAGAAGCGCACGACATGGCAATTTTAGCGTGGTTCCTGACTGAGTATGGCACGACAGGTTTGAGCACGGTATGGCAATATTGGCGCGGTGCCTTGGTTCCTGCATGAGTACGGCGTGGTTCATGCCACGCAATTCGCAACTTTCTTTCTTTCTTTGTTTATGCATTCTAATGACTTATATTATGCCATGGGCTTGTATTTTAGACCTTGGGTGACCCTTTTATCATAGTGTATGCTTATGAATGGTTCGGGTTTGGGTTGTTTACATTTGTCTCGTGTTTTACATAACGGAATTCATTTGTCATCGTTTGTTTACACTTTATTCAAATGACATGTAAATATGGATTATAATGTTTACTCATGTTAGGTAATGACACTATGTGCTTCATATGTGAGTCCCCTTTGGTTTGTTTACGTTTCACCTTGTGTTTCGTATTACTTGAGTCATTTGTTATTGTTTGTTTATAATATGCTTAAGTAACATATGAAATGAAATGTTTATTCATGTTATAAAAGTATGAAATGATGTTATGAAATTTATATCCGAGTCCTTACTTACTCATTATCGGTTCGTTATCGGGTTTGAAATGTGGAAATACATATCTTTGGTTACTTCTTGTGTTGAGTCATTTTCTTATGGAAATGTCATTGTGCCTTACATCCTTGCTTGACTTGTTTACGCCTCTCTCGTTGGCCGTTTTGCCGAGAGTTGGTTATCTTACTCTTCTGACGCCGCTCTCAATTGCCGTTCTGCCGAGAGTTGGGTACTCGACTTCCGTTTGTTGATCGAGTCTTGGATGCGCCTCTCTCGTTGGCCGTTCCGCCGAGAGTTGGTTGCCCCATTCTATTTCCAACTCTCTCGTTGGCCATTCTGCCGAGAGTTAGGTACTCGACATCCGTTTGTTGATCGAGTCTTGGATGTGAAACGTTTTATCGCATGTCGTTCGGGAATCGTTTATCCCAAGAGTCTGGCCGTGTTTATACTAGGACCGTATTATATTTTCATCGTCCTACGAGGAGGAAATAAGTCTAAGAGTAGTAAAGGTCTTGCTTGGATTTGGTTATTTGCATATGTCATTTGCCATTGTTAACGTTTATGCCTTAGATTGTATATTTCATGTCTTTTGGTCATATTGAGCACTATGGGGTGAGATGCAAGCCACCTAGTATCGATATGATTGGCGGGATTGATGTTCCCATTCTTACTCATGGTGAGATGCAAGCTATAAGTATGCATGTGACATTGGTAGCCACATCTTGTCCTTTATGTGTTAATATGCTTTCAAAGAAAAGGGCTACGGTGTTCACTCACATGTATTATTGTGTTGACCTATAGTTTATCTATGCCACATAGTGTTTTTATTGACTTGTGTCGATTGGTTATAATTTTTATATGCTTTGAATATGATCTTGCTTATCTGTTTTTTGATGTAATATGACTGGGAGAACCCTGAGTTACTCCCCACTGATTGTGGCAATCATTTTATATGAAGGAACAAGTTACAGGTCGGTGATTATTTGGGGATTACGACGAGTGAGCTAGCGAGCGTTATTCATACTACGATTGAGCTTTCGTTGTAGTTTAGTTTAGTAATTGATATAGAACTTTTCTTTAGTCAAGGGATCGAGATCCCTTGCATTTATTTAAGTTGTAATTCTTATAAAAGCTTTCTTAGCTTAAGTTTTGTTTTACGATTTAGTGACTTCGCGGTTTATCATTAAAGTTTTTAAAATCTCGCATTTTCCGCTACATCGTTTACGTTTATTTTATTGCATAACCGCGGGGGTTCACAGTTTTCGTCTAAGCAAGTTGTACCATGTCTAATGGCGTTGTCTAATAAGTTTATACTGACTGTCTATACACTAGGGGAATGCGTCTATCAACATGGGGTGTGTGTCGATCGACTAAGGAGTGTTTGTATGCGTGGGTCGAAGGAGCCATGAGCTTGGTCGATCAACAACATGTAGTATGTCGAACAATATAGTCTGCGGTAGTTCGATTTGGGCTTCTTACGTAAACCCTTTCACATCTACATCTATATATATACCACACAATCTACACTCTTATATTCTTTTACACAATCAATTATAAACCCTAAAAAGAGAGAAAAAGGAGAAAACCCGAGAGAGAAGAAGGGGCAAGAGACCGCGCGAGGTTGTGACAGGTTTATAGCTTTGAACTACCGTTGGTAAGTCATCTCTACATCGCCATCGTTCTAGTAATCGTTTAATCATGTCCTAATCTGTGCCGTCATAATAATTAGTTACGTCATCAATTGATTTTGTATACTACGGGCGTCGCATAGCCATGGTCAAGCCATATCCAGGCCATAACCAGGCCATGAGTAGGCCATGGATGGGCAAGGGGTGTGAGATTCGTTGTTTCCGTCAGCGCTATATTGTGTTGTTTATTGTATGCGTTGTTATTGCATAATTAGGTGGTGAGTTCATAGAGGAGCAATTCTAATCCGTCTTGTTGCCAATTGTGGAATCGTTACAGGTAGGGATATCCTACTCGCCACAATTACATTTATTGTTGTTTGATAGCAATATTGTGTTGTTTATTGTATGCTGTGTCATTTAGTTGTTTCAGTGTATCCACTTTTTTCCAGTTCAGTAGTCAGTTGATCGACAAAATGACACAGCAGACGAGTTGTTACTTAGCGTAATGTATTGTTATTGTGGTTGTTTTTATTCTTCGATGAATGTATTATTATTGCATGTTTATATTTTATCGCTATGATTTTAAGGCACGGTGACCAGGGAGATGTGCCAGTGTGTGGTGTTATGAGGCACGGTTTTAAGGGAGTTGTGCCAGCGTGTGATGAAATGGTACGGTGTAATGGAGTCGTACCCTGTTGTGATGAGCACAGTGTTAAGGGAGTGGTGCTATGTTTTGGTCTGTGTGTGCACGGTGTTAAGGGAGTTGTGTCGTAAATGCTGACAGGGGTGGCGGTTGGCCTGTGTAAGACATTAGACCGGGCACTCATTCGTGATTAAGATTATAATTATTGCAGTATTGTATCTATGCTTTCATTATTATAATTATTCATTCGTATGTTGTTTATATCCCTACTCAACTAGTGGTTGACGTGTTTCTGTCTTTTGTCAAATTGTCACCTATTTCTGGGATGGCCTGTGTTGATCCATTCAATAATTGTCGAT
The DNA here is from genome assembly GCA_009801015.1 of Silene noctiflora. Lineage (NCBI taxonomy): Eukaryota > Viridiplantae > Streptophyta > Magnoliopsida > Caryophyllales > Caryophyllaceae > Silene > Silene noctiflora. The sequence goes on along the minus strand of VHZZ01009886.1, from coordinate 8,982 downwards.
TTAATGGGGAGCAGTATTTTTAGCAGGTTTGAATAAAATTTGATGCAGTTGATGTGTTGGTATTGGGACGAGCTTGAAGACTCTGTCAAGAGTTCTAGTCTCATGATCAGTCTTGTTGATGTCAGACAATAATATTTCCCTCTTAAATCGGATTTCTGTTATCTAGTCGAGTTTTTTTTTTAGCTTCTAAAATCGTGTGGTTATTTATATAGAGACAGTTTTCATTAATGATGTTTTATTTCTGTTAAATTACTTTATTATTGTTACATTTGCTATTCACTACCTCGGGAAACCGATATGGTAGCATCTCTATTTAATCGGGGTTGTCTTGCTAAAGGCTCCTGCTGAAATGGAGGTGTTACATAGCCATCTCAGCATCAGGGTTCCAGTTTGCTCAAACTTTCATAGGCTCGGACATAGGAGCAACTTTACCCTTGATAAAGAAATGGGAAGCAGCATCATCAAGCTTATCCTCCAAGTCATCTTTTTCAAGGCACAACTCATCATTCCTATCCAGCGCCTCTTACAGCAGCTGCTTACTAAACCCAACCTCGACCTTGACGTTATCCCGCTCAACCTTTGCTTTCTCGAGATCAGTGTTGGCGCGTCCAAGTTAGCATTGGCAGTCTTAAACTTTGACTGCGGCTTCTGGTGATCAGCATTCAAGAAGTTAATCCTAGCCACTAGTGCGGTAGCCTGATATGCATTGAGGAGACATGCCTGAGCACCTAATAAGAAGAATAAAACACATATGAGAAAATTAACAAGAAAACTACTAGAGAAACAACCAAGTAGAAGAAGAAGCTTAAGATACCTCCTGCATAAACCCAAGGGCGTTCGCTAACAAATTGACAGCATAGTCCACAGCAGCAACGACCTTGGTGTCAGTTTCAATAGGGTCGATTAACAACATCGAAAAAGAGTTAGAAGAATTAAACCCTTGAAATTTTTCCTTACAGCATTCACATTATGTGTACTTACTTTGAACTCCCTGACAAGAGTAGCAGGAATATCAGCCTCCTCCTGTTTCCCTTTTTGGGTTACTGTACTAGTCTGAATATAACCAACTAGGGAATTGAAGAGTCTATAGATCCTAAATACTCAAGAAGGGGGGGG
>VHZZ01009884.1:26385-45707 GCA_009801015.1 Silene noctiflora | reverse complement strand
AGTAACAGTCTGGAAGACTGTTGCTTTGAGCAACACTCTTTCAGACCATTACACAGACTGTTACACTGACTGTTACTTAGGACTGCATTCTCTTATTCTTACATTAGTGACTCAAGAAGTAACAACTCTTGGGCAGCTTGATCAACAAATCTGGACAAGAGGACAAGCTTTGGAAAGTCCTGAAATGAACACTTAGAAACACTATTAGGGAAGGCATGTCATCATCAATCAAATGGGTCCTAACAATTTACGACTATGGGAAAAGCCACGAGCTTTGATCAACTTAGCTCCAACATATCCTCCTTATGGATGGAAACAATGATGTTATCAGTTATCATAACTAAGCATATATATGCAGAGCACACAGTTAAAATTAAGAGCACCATAGAATGGTCCAACATTTCAAAGAGAATAACTTGCATTTCCTGTTATCAGTTATCATACCAAATACAGCTTAAACTAGACGTCTTTCGAATTAACACATACGGAGTATTACAACTCCTCGAACAAAAAGCTTTAAAGGTGCTGAGATTTTCTAATGGTGACCAAAACTCACCTGTGTCGACGTCTTTCAACATTAACTTAGCAAGTAAACGTCAGATTATTAGTACCAATTTAGAGAGACGTAAGTCGTGTTAGCAGGAAGATGCTGCTTCCCTGCTCTGCTCCTCATAATCATCTCATTGCCACTCACTCCAGAATTCCCGTTGCTGAGGCCTGCAATAATTCAAACTTAAATCAGATGTAATATTTGAGGTTGTTCTTAGATACAACACCATAGCTCGACTTCTCTACGCCTAATTTTAAGCCATAAATATGACAAATACAGCTAGCTGCCTTTGTTTCTATTTCTGTGTCTATTTGAGTTGATGGACTGTACTACCACTAACAAAATTTACTCTCGTCGTCATGGACCACCTAGATTGGAAATGTCAGAATGTTGAAGACATTCACTACCAAAGTCTAGTGGATCAATAAGTTTTAGCCGTGGAATTAGGGCCGTCTTTTAACTTTGATGTCGACTTTTATCATCCATTACTACGAAAGTCTAGTAACATAACTTAATTGAGATTGTTTCTAACATCGCCTATATATGATTTTGCTGTCGATCTATCTTTTTGAGTTTCCTGCTGTTGTTCCCCAGTTTTTGTTTCATAAAAGACATATTCATAAAAGTGATTTTCTTGTAGATAAATAAATTACAATCAACTTAATTAGGAACTTTGATATAGTAGCTGATGCTTTGTTCTGAAATAATTGATTCTAAATCAAACAATTACATTCATTCATACAACCCTGTCAGTAAGTAGCTGATGCATTGTTCTTGATTCTAACAGTTACATTCATACAACCCTATCACTACTACCACAGCTTACATCGACAATTCGACATCTTGTGCATCTCATGGGTACAACAAATCTTGTGTAATATTGACAACTATATCCCCATCTCCTACCTGTAAGTACTGTAAACCCTTTTTGGGTCGACTTTTTGCATCATAAATACAACTAATACAACAATTTTCTGTGGTTATGCCTGATCTGAGATATGATGATTTCTGTTATCAACAGGTTAGCGACCCTTGGCGCCAGCTCATCATAATCAGAGTGGCCACACTGTGAGCCAAGGCCCCGCCAACTACAAATACATGAAAGATCTGATGACTGTGACCGGCAAGATCAAAGGCACCCGGTCTCCAGCGTTCTGGAACCCTACTCACATAAAATCCGGCTCCTGTGGCATATAACAGCCCCATGAAAACCTCGTAACCCAAAGCTATCAACATCTGTGGGTGCGCCCTATGAACGATGGCGGCATGAACGGCTGGGATAACTCCAGAGAAACCCATGGTAAGAAAAAGGGATGCCCTAAATTTACGAAATCTAGGAGAGGAGAGGGCCGGAGCAAGGAGGGTGATGATGGAAAGAATGCCGAAAATGGTGATTGAGGTGAGATAGAGAAGTTTCCATACAGGTTGGCAATAGAACGCATAGTAGATCGGGGCGAAGAAGGAGGAAACTATCATGATTGAGATGCCTGTGTAATCCAAACGCCAGAAGAAGAGGTTCAGACGCTTTGAATGACAGGCAAGGAGGTGAGATATTGAACTGAACACTAGGCAACACATAGCGCCTCCTAGGAAGACAAACCAAGGCCATTTTGGGAGTACGGAATCAGCTGTGTCAAATCCCGGGAGTGAAGAAGACTTTGAGAAGTGTCTATATTGTGTGTCCTGCACAAACAAGTAGTGATATGATTTCTGTAGAAAATTTAAACAAATCAGATATGCCCTATGTTGCTCGGACCCTTAACTAGACCTCCACTAGCTACGATGGCCCAACAATTTTGTTCAAGTTGTTATGACCCTCCAGTAAAGGTAATTAACACGACTACACATGAACAGAGTCAGACACAAACTCTTGTTAGATATTTATAGCCACGCCGAAGCAATATAGATGTAGATCATTTAAACTTGTTAACATCAATTAAATCCAATCATTCAGATTCGAGGTTTTTCTTATATTCAAGGGTTGAACCATAAAGACTACTCAAAATTACTAAATTACTTCATGTAAAGAGCTAATGGCTTAATAAAATTGATTAAGAGATTGCGATAATTTGATCAAGTAGAGCTCTTGAAGAGTTAGATTTTCATGTTACAACCAATGGCAGGGCGAGAGATACCAGTAGGTTATCGCAATCTTATTTTTTGACTCCGTGAATAGTTGCCCGAATATGAATCTCGACAATCCGAATATACAACAGAAGCGGAATTGCAAACAGGTTCTACGTTACTACAGTGTAGAAGATTGTTGTATGCATGCAGCATAACTAATGTAACTAGCGATCATTAAATGAAGTTCATAACGGGGAATGCGGTTGTCGTAGACAATGCAACAAAGATCTGAATTGAATTTTAGTGAACATTTTTTAAGTCAAAGTAAACAAGAGCCTCACGTGAGCATGAGAAATCAGAAGGGACCCTAAATATACAAATAGAAGTGTCGAAATCACACAGACACTTTTGCACAACCTGTTGATTTATTTGCAGCCTAAAAGCCGCTGGCCACATGCTCTGTGGGCACGCTCAGCATCCCTACTACAGTTCATGCTTTTTTTAATTGGTTTTTTGCTGGATCAAAATTACAGCCTGACACTAACCACTCCAAGTTTTATCATTAATTAATTAAAGGATCCATTAATCTTGGAAGCACGTCTACTCATTTTTTAAGTTATCATCCAAGTAAATCTATAAGTAATACGGAGTAGTATATTTAAAGGGAGTTTATAGTTTCATGGTTGATTTGCCTTGCTCCATCGGAATCATATACTCGTAACCCTTATGATCATGGTTTTAAATAAATAGACACTAACTGTACCGTGACAGAGTCATGAAGTTGTTAGAGATTAACACAATCGCATTTTGAATGCATTTGCATTTTGCAGACGAAATGTTTACGATTCAAAGTGGACCCTTTTTCATGCGTTTGATGGGAAATCAAGGAAAGAACTCCATTTGTCATTAAAAACTAGAGTGTAAGAAGTACGTGAATGTTCTAGTGATGGTTCATGTCATTTTGCTTAATCAACTAGAGTTAAGTAAGTACATTTTCATCTTAAAATGCAGTGAATATGTGCGTAATTGCGCATGTACATATAAAAGAAGAAAGTAAGACTCACAGTTGCAGCATTCATTGAGGCGTTGTATGAGTGTAAAGCCAAAATGGTCATCAATGGAGTCGCAACCACATTTGTCCTGGGTTCCACATACACAAACACCTTTGTTAGTTTTCCCTCCCTACATTTTTTTTCAGATTGTTACATCACTTACATTGTTTCCACATTATTTGTCTTCGTGTCATGCAATTGTCACAATTTCAATTAAACCACTCAAGGCTTTTCGGCCCTACGTGAGATTCCAGGATAAAGAAAAACGAATTTGGTTTTCGTCCCTTTTCATTCGATATCAATCTAGAAAAAGATTTAAAAATCTTGTCAAACCTGTTGTATTTTCAACCGATTAATTTTCCATAATACAAACGACGAAAATCAAAGACGTAGGATCAACTCCTTGTGGTGTGGTGGACAGTGGACACTTGGATTCACACATCATGTGTTTATGATTTAATTTTAACATGAAAAGACCGTTTTAGTAATCAAATTAGTTTTAGTTTTTCTAATAAAGCACCACCATATTCATGATTTCTTTCTCCGTAATCCTTGACACGGATTTACATGGTCATTTTGTGAGAGAATTAATAAATTGATACGGAATAATAATTTTGAATTTCAACAATAATATTCAATGGATGCAATATTACTATATGCTCTGTATGATTTTAATTAGGAATCTCAAAACATGGAGTTTGGACAAATTAATTCTATATACCACAACAAGCGGTATTACTACTATATTGGCTTACTTTTAAGGTTTCAACCAAGAGTGTGGCCAACTACTAATCCTACTTTCAAATTCCTTTACACAACAATATTCTTCTACCTACTTTCTACAACTCCTCACGAAAATTAAATTAGTTTAATAACAACAATTTATTTCGAATATATCCTTTGATATCGATTGTTAGATTATCACACTGTAAACAGTGGCCAAAGTAATTGTCTAAGGAGGGTGACAATAAAAACTTGGAAATTTGTAGTTAAATTTTTTAAGACTACCTTATAAGCTTCCTCCAGGGAAAAATCATAGTTCGGCCGCTGAGATATAAAATTATCCATGCTTTTCATTCGTAACAACCATATTCAAAACTTAAACGTAAACATAAACATGTACTCGGAACAATGCAAGTTGTATACGAAACAGCATGTTACAAATCGAGTGAGTTACCTTTTTCAAAAATTACATTTTGTGTCGAAAAATAGGTAGGCATTTTGAAAACGTCTTTATTCAGAAATTGCGTTTATATAATTAAACAATACTCCGTATCAAGTACTCCGTAATAAGGAATTTCTATAGAGATTGCGAAACCAACCTGAGAAAACTCGAAATTGAACCTTGATCATCCTTATTATTCGTATTCTCCATCAAACTCGCCACCGCCATTGTCGCAAATATTATGAACCCTCCCAAATGCCTGCTCCACCAATCATTAAATTAATTAATGTATATAAGTTTCCAAAACACGTGTTGAGGACTTTGAAAAACGTAAGTAAAATTAAAAAAGCAATGATTGATAGGAGTACGTACGTCCAAATGTTGAGCGTTTCGTTATGCCAACAAAACACGCTGAGAAACGTATCTCTCAACGACCATTCACAACGATAATAATCCAATATATACTCATTATCCTTCAAAAACTCCGGCAATTCCTCGTACTTGACCAATCTTCTTCCGCAAGAACTCGTATGATTCTCCACATCCTTCCCGCAACTCGGTGAGTCAACTCGGGGTGAGTCAACTCGGTCGAATCTTCTCTCTCTGTTTGCCGTCGTGCTGGTGGTTGAGGTTCTCCGGCTCATTTCCGCGGTTGCGTCGGAAATGTGGAATCTCCGACGGAATCTATTGAATGTTTTGATTGAATTTGTGACAGATTTGGTGATGATGATGATGATTAAATTGAATGTTTTGATTGAAATGATGAGAAATATAGGAATTTCCAGAAATGGGTGATTATAATGATGATTAAATTGGGTTCATTTATTAATAGAATATATATAGAGAGAGAGAGGAATCGTAAGGGAAGACGTTAAATTGATTTTAACGACAAAACAGGGAAGGGTTTACTTATAATCAAGTGTTAGCAAGGTCCATGTGTTGTTCAAACCATCTAACGTGTCATTGCCTAATTTGCCTAATTTGAATGCCTTCTTGTTTAGTAAAACAATCATGTGACTTCCTGCCACACGATGTTGTATCATCGACTCATGTAAAGTAAACGGGTTAATTAGGTCGGGTTTGAGTTAGGTTAATTCGGTTTAGATTATTTGGGTTTGCAATAATTTGGGTTCTCCCTAGTTATTTTCGAATATATCCTACTATGTACATAGAGTCCTAGACCATTGTCTAAACTATAGTGATATATCGTCCCAATTTGGTCCTCGTACACTAGTTTGATTGCCAGACTCGAGTGTACCGGATTACTGAGAGGAGCTTTGTAAAAAAAATTGAAAAGGTAGAAAACGTAATATTGGTGAAGTTGGGAACCAAAGTGGTTGGGTGTCTCCGAAGAATAAGATTTTTGCTGCTCATTTTAACTGGTGAAGGTGGATCATCTAAACTTCGTTGTTGTTTTACCATAATGACTAGATTTAAAATGCTTGTGTTTTCTTGTTTACTTACAGAGCATAAGACATGTTTACTTTATCATCAGGTGTCACGTAAGTGAGTGTTGTATTTTTCATTTGAATTTGTCAAAACTCAATATAGATGGCTAATGCCATGACTCATAAGGTAAGTACGAACAATTTTGAAGTTATTGTAGTTCAGATAGGTGTGATACAAAAGCATACTCCGAACTACTCTTTCAGTTGACTCTGAAGTACTCTTTCTGTTTTAGTAGTTTACTAGTATGTTTCCTCGTGCGATGCAAGGTACTAAATTAATTTACAATATTCATTAAACTTCTCCCGATATAAATCAAGAGTAAGTGTCTATGTATGTATGTGATACTTCAAAGGTTTTTTATTGATATATGTTTATTTTCCAATCTATATAGTACTTCCCTATTTTGTAAATCTTTTTACATTTTTAGTATTTGTTCGTTCTTACACAAATTCTGATTTGTCAGTACTTTTCGTCACAAACTTGTGACCTCTCACAAGCTCAAAGTGGGAACAAGTAGGAGAGAGGTTGTGAGAGGTCACAAGCTTGTCATTCTTAATGTCTGATATTTTGTTCATAAAATTACTTGATTTCTAGTCATTTATCTCATTAATGCTACCACCGTCTTCAAACCTCTCATACGTGCACCACACGTAACCTAGTGTTTTGGTAAACTTTATCGAATTAGGGTTAAAGTGGTCTTATTCGATAATCATCTGATTATGTTGCGGTTGAATTGATTGATTATGTATGTGTTTCATATGCGATGGGCGGGGTTTTTGATGTCCGGTGCTGCGGTCTGGCATCGACAGGGATTGGTTACCTGCTGTGATGGAAACCAGACTACTCATTGCGATGAGAGCCATTTGGTGTCCGCGCTGCGGTTCGAACACAAGTTACTATGGAGTTTGGGTGATGGAATATGGATTGGAGATATTTGTGTGACTCATTATGTGAAATTGTATCTCTATTCTTGTGATTATTTGTATAACTGTTACTAACCTTGATTATGTTTTCAAAATTATGGTGAACCATTTGATATTTCCAGCAAATGATGAGCACGGAGTTTTAGCAAGTGTTGATTTGCATAGCTTGTGTGTGGGATGAATAGGCATCGGTCGAGAGTATCACATAATAGTAGCTTCCATTGAGCTTAGGGTAAGATTATCCGTCAGACTCTCCAAAGTCTTAAGACTCTGCCACATCAGCTTTCCACTAACTTTTATTATTTCTTTATTGTTCAGACTTACCTCAGACTCACCTCAGACTTTATACATTATCCGTCAGACTTATCTTAAACTCTACTTTTCTACTTTCCACTTCACTTAACTTTTTTTTTCAAAAAAAAAAATGTCATATGGTATCCATTAATTGGATACTTTACACTCATGGTGGGATCAAGACTCACCTAAAGTCTTAAGTTGAGTCTTGGATTTCTAAGACTCAACTTAAGACTTTGTCAAGACTTTTGTAGATTATTGGTAATCTTGAGTGAGTCTTGTCTTAAGACTACCAATAATCTTACCCTTAGATGACATTTGTTTTACATGTCAGTATTTGGTATTTGAAGTTTTGGACTGGTTGTAACCTTATTGCCTTTCATATCTATTAAGTACTTCCTAAATGTTTCTTTATGGTTCATTTGATATGTACTACCTCGGACACCGAGATGGTAACTCCCTTACTTGCCATGAAAGGTCTTGTTAAAGGCTTCTTGATAAATGAGGGTGTTACAATTAGGACCGAAGCTCTCGATCTTACTGGGCCACCTAGGTTGAGTCGGGACAACTCTCGCATACACTCGGTCTTACTACCAATCATGCAAGGTCTAACTACTCCTTAAGTTTAAGATGAGTAAAACTAAAATGGGCTTAACTTAGTTGAGCTAAGTTGAGTTGAACTGAACTGAACTAAATTAAACTGAACTGAACTGCACTGAATTGAGCTGGGCTAAATTGAACTGAACAGAATAAAGTTGAGCTGAACTAAAGTGAGTTAAAAATAAGCCAGAAAGAACAAGGCTTAATACTCTCTCCCATCTACTCCAAAGGTAACATTTACCTTATCACACTTGTCAATGCACATTTTGCAACGTGAATATCTTCAGTTACATGCTATTAAAAATTATAGTAAAAATTTCATATTCTTATAACATTCATGACGATTGAATCAAACAAGATCTCATATAACTATATTTTCTCTTATATAGAAGAATACGAAAGATTCTCTATACTCACGAATGTGCCAAAAAGTAAGAGTGTGTTTGGATTAAGGGCAAACAATGATAGAGGAAAAGGGAAAGGGAAAGATTTGGAAAGATCAATTTTCCTCTTCAAAGCCTAATCAAAATTTATCAATAATAAGCAATATTTGGAGGGAAATTGTATCGAATCACAATTCGTCAACTCATGCAACCAATATACTTTACCACTATGCCACTCTAATTGTCTTGATATAAGTCGCAGTAAAAAGATACATATTATGAGGCCCTTTTTCCCTTTGGGCCCCGGTTCCATGAACCGAATTGCACGCCCTATGGGCCGGCCCTGACACCCGAATGTGACCCAAAACCCGACTAGATTAACCCGAGACCCGGACTTGAGCCGAACTACATCACCCGAATGTGACCCGGCCCGGCCCAAACATGTCCCGAGCTTTCTTGACCTGTAAATAACCCGATTCGACGTAATCTTAAACTACCAAACCCGAAAATGACTCGACAAAACATAACTCTAATTGAAGCGAAAAGACTTGAAATGATTTTTTGTGTCTTATTTCTTGATCCGTAAATGAATTAACTCTTCTGATTGATCCAAAATGACCAAACCTGACCCCAATTAACCTGAAATAAATGAGAGACTCAAACTCGACCCGATTGATCAATTTGCTAGATTTGGGGTGGATGAGAGGGAGTAGAACAAATTCGAAATCGAGATCTGACAATTTTCCGATTCTTCTCTGACAAATCCCACCATTTACCAAAATATTTCACATTTCCCGCTCAAAAACTTGCGCTCCCTTCTCCTTCTCTTGCAACACCATACAATGCCGGATTTAGGTGGAACAAAAACCTTACTCAACTCGGAAACCCTAACCATGACTCGCTTTCCCAACTCACTCCCTTCTCTCTCCACCGATTTCTCCAATTCATCCGACTCCCTCTTCAATTGCCCCGTCAAAACCCTAACTTCCGACATTTCCCCAATTGATACTGGAGTTTCCATCGCTAAATCTGGACTCCTCAAAATTAGGTTTACTACTTCCGGTAAAGAGAGTTCTAATTGTTCAATTGATGGAGTTGGAGATTCTAACAAGGTTCTGGAAGATTATGTTGCTGATTGGAAGGTTCGGAGGATTAGTTCCGGCGTTCCTGAAAATCGCTGTTTTCTTCCCTTTCTTGTTGGTGCTCCTAGTTTGGTAAGAGCAATTTTGAACTTATTTTTGATTTGTTTTGATGTTTTTGTTTTTCTTTGTGATTTTGGTAGAAGTATGAGTGAAGAAGTTATCAGTGAAAGAATTGCATGGAATTGAATCTTGTGCTTTTGGTGATGTTTTTTTGTAACTGATCTGGTACTTTATATCGAATGTATGTGATAGAATTGTGCTATTCGGAACTGTTTCTCATGCAATCATATATCAAATGGTTCATTTTGGATCGACAATAAATGTCTATCGTTGTAACAATTTGATAGCTGCGGAGGATGTAAATCAAGGAATTTTTATATTCCCAACTATGCTTTAACTAATGTTCCTTATAGAAGGGCGGAGACTTGGCGAGGGGATTTCAAAATGTTGGGAATTTGGTGTTCTTTGATGACCGGATCTATTGGATTTAAGCCTTTTAAGCGGGAATATTGCGAATTTAGTAGTCTATTCGGTTAGTCTGTTTTAGGGTTCAGTATCGTTTTGATGTCATAATTGCATTTAATGCTAAATGCTCCCACTGCCAAAAACTCTAAGACAAGCTAACACCTTGTGTACATCAGTGAACATTGAATGAAAAATGAATGTCGTATGAGAATTTTAGATGCGGATGGCCTTCTTGGGAAATAAGCCTCAAATAAGGCAAACTTTTGCAAGCATGGAAAACTGTTATGGTTATCATTGAATAATTAAGGATTTATACGGTACTCAGTAGTAAAATATCTGCGCTGGGGAATGCCCGTTTTTTCTGGAAGTCGTTGCTTTTTTGCGCTACATCTTAATGTAGATTAAACCCTTAGCATTGCCATGTCTTTTCACGTATAAATTGCTAACCCTACATGGTGAATATGACTTTATTCAAGTCATTGCAGCTAAGATTTGGGTACAATCCAGGTTATTAAATCAGGAAGATAGTAGGAAATATAAATATTCATAATCTATACTGACTGCAGGAAAATTATCACACTTCTCTTTCTGTCTCACTCATTTAATCCATAATATCAGTATTGAGGAATATACCACTATTTCCTTCGTCAATGATATTGTCGTATCGATCAAATGCATGATGACTTGTTAATGAATTTCAGGCTGAATGTCGCGGTTGTTCTAGTTATATCTACCCTGGAGATGAGGTCTCTTGTTCTGTTCGAGGCTGTCAACAAATGTATCATAGGAAGTGTATCAAGGAAATGCAACAATTTTCTGCCTTAAAAAAGTTTAAATGCCCTCAGCATGTAAATTGTTATCTCTAAAGCTCTTTCAGATTTGTCTTTACAGCCTTATTGCTTTATCTAGTCTTCTTATATGTTGAACCTCTCATTTTAGTGCATATGAAATGATATGGAAGATTGTCGACCATTTACCAAATCGTCAACACTCGACAGTTTTGTAAGAAACAAAAGTTCTATCGAGGAAGAGTTATAGCTTCATGTCAAATGTATGGCTAATAAATTGGGTGAATTGCCTGGATTACATAAATAGTGACATGCTGCGCCTGATGAGCAGATCCTGTGAAACATTTTGTTTACTCTGCTGACTTCTATTTATTGCAAATTGTTGTTCTATTAAGCATCTAAAAGTTAAAATTTTAGGCCATCTTTTATTTTTCTTGTTTTAGTAATTCTTTATGTAAAATATTTTTCCTGCAACTTTTATCTTCTACCAAACTATTTTTGCTATGTTGACTAGTCTTTTTTCATTAGTCTGATGTCCCAAATATTGATTTTTGAGTTGCTTTTTATACTGATATGTTCCTTCTCCAGGCATGTTTTTTGTGCAAACAGAAATTTTTTTGGCGTTGCGTGAGATGTGAAGTAGCTTCACATGATAAATGCGCCGCTTGGCCAGATGACGTAGTTCATTTAAGAGAACAATCAGGTTGGGCTGTTTGCTGGAGGCATCCTGAAGATTGGCGGCACGAACAGGTCAATTTCCTCTTTTCTTCATCAGAACATTTTTATTCCTCAAACTACACAGATTTCGGTGTGGTGTTTGAATTTTAAAAGATATCTTCTTTTCATTGTTAGTTTTTTTTTTTTTTTAAATTATTTTGGTACAGACTTAACAAAGTGGCGCTTATAACCCTCTTTATTATTTAGTGTAGTAGCAAGGGTAACTTAGAAATAACCTCTCTATATTGTAGTGTGCCATGTCATATATCTGATTTACCCCACCCCCAATCCCACCCCTTCAAGCTTGAGGCTCTTTGGATGCATTGGGTTTGACTTATGATGATGAAATTGATGAATTTCTTAGCGCTTAGGGCTTACAGTATATATTATTTATGAAATATAACTGAAAGCAAGTTCAGGGCTTCAGGGTTTGTCATATCGTTTGTCAGACCTTATTAAATTAAGTCAGGTATTTTTAAAATGTTATTTCGCCAGCTTTAATTAGTTCGAATGACATTACGATCCTGGTATCAAATCTGACGTATGGCAACTCATCATGACTAAGTTATCATTGTTTCAAAGTTGTAAGATTACGATGACTACGGTTTCCGACATCACATCTTTATTCCGATATTTGAGACCGTGATGAGGATCTAATTCCCAAATGTTTAGTTCTCGTTTTATTGTCTCTTAAAAACATACTTGACAAGTGTATTGTCACATTTATGGTTCATCTTTATTCTCACGTATTGTTTAGTACTTCGGTTGCATGAAAAACTCATTCTTTTAATGTACCCGAAATAAGATGACGTACTTGTTGCTCCATTCTACTATTCATTGATTAGGATTGCTGACAGGATTTGGTTTCTTTTATTGGTTGAGCAGCAACAAGCATTGACAACTACCTTTGAGGTCAGATTAATTACTAAATATCTTACACATGCTTTCAGTCTACTTTTTTTTTTTTGCCAATTTAAAGAGACTTGAAAATGGTAGGACCTAATACTTATCTTCCATGTTAAGAGGTGAAAAGAGTTTTTTATCAATTTTTGAGCAGAAACTTTTTTATAAATATTATGAATGGACCTTGCTAACACATTCTTCCAGAATTTAGCTTTCATTCATGTTCCTTTTCTGGGAAAATAAATGAATCAACTAACTTGCACTTGATGCCACATTTAGGATGTTTTCGCTCGCTTGCCTCTGCCGTATTCCGAGGAAGAATTTAAGATTGGATCAACAGTGGAAGATTGTCCAAATGATGGGATGGAGCCACCTCCATACGTCCATATCAGGCGTAGTATCCTTCTTCCCCCCATTATATTAAATTATTCACCACGCATAAATCTAACATCAACGGACTTCTATGTTCTGTGACTCCATTTAACAGTTTATGTATGTTACATGGTGCAAAGTGGTACCAAGTTTGCTTTAGTGGAAACTGGAATTTTGAGAGATGAGCTTATCTGACTATGAGATATCCAGTAGACACTATTGTACTGGAAGGGTGTGAATGTAGGTCTCATATGTTGGGTTAAAATTTGTTGCCATGTTGGCCGGGTTTAATGAAAAGTGCAGCTGGTCAGGTAAATGCATCGAAAAAAAGAAAGTTGGTAAAAATGAAAGTACCAAACAAAGATGGAAAGTGGTATTATTTGATTACCAAAAAGATCTAAGCTAACTCATTAAATTGACACCATTTTGTGGCAATATTATGGTGTCTTTTCTTTTCATATCTAGGATAAAGCAGACAAATCATGCTAAGTTAATGATAATTTTATGCTGATACGCAACTTGTTTAGTCCGTTTAACCAAAGGCAGACATTTATCTGGTCAAGAAAAAACGGGACGATGCTTGTGTTGATATTGGGTGCACAAGTTGCAGTTCAACTTCAACATGCTCTAAGGATTGTCTTTGCAGGTTAGTAGACACAAGTATTTACAGTTCAAGCATTGAAATTGTTAATCATGTAATTAATGCCTTCGCATTTGGGAACTGCTGACGTAACTCCTACTATGCATGGTTCAAAATCACGGTATTGGTAACGATTGCGTAAGCGGTAACGGTGTCGCAGAAACATCCTCTACTCGGCCATTGTGCTTCGAGTAACGGTTACTGCGGTGATATTTATTTTACAAGCTTTTGTAGATAATTAATCATCTATTGGCTATTTCATATATAGTTAAAAACTAATTTTATTTAGGATAATTAATTTGACCAATGTTATACAATTTTTACGAATTTTTCATCGTAATGTTTGGGCGGTACAATTTGTAACTCATACATCTAGGGTTCATGACGGCCACATCGGGCCGAGTTGACCAATACACGTTATAAATCGGTCGTCTTGGCCGATATTTTCTTATTTCTAATTTATCCGATACATATTGGCTCGGCCGAGATTTTAACCAAGCTATTATGTGTGTACCGGCATGTGAGTGTCCGACATTGATAAAAATGGAGAAGAGTTTCTCTCTTTATAAACAAGAAGTTATCTTAGCTGCTGCCAAATGGTTTTGGTGTGAAACCTTCTTAGAACAAGGATGATTTCTCTGATTTGCAATATGACTAATTATTAATGGTGATTGCTAAGGGTACCTCATATGGGATGATGAATGTTAAAAATAGCTCGTGTTAAATTTTTGCCCCTTGTCAATGCCCCACACTGGAAGATGAGAGAGTTACACTATAAATCAATTATTTTAGCTAGTTTGTGCACCCCAGGCCTAATAATTCTCGTCCTCTTTTAGAGATCAAATTTTGCTTGTGTGCTGCTTGAATTACTCGAATCATTGCGTGTGTTAGTCACTTATTTACATTGACGTATTTCCCTTCATTAATCAAACATCTATGACAAATCATGTTTGCTAAGCCAAAATTATTTTGTTGTCATAGTTTGTGTATTCTCCTTTCCTCTTGTTTTTGGCTCTGTATTTTTTTTCCCATTTAACATGTCCATTGTTGACTGTTCGCTCATAGTCAACTAGATACACTTATATTGTTCCTGAGAAGCAGTTGCCTTTTGATACCCATTCTATTTTATTGCTTCTGGTGTGACAGGGTTCAATCCATTAGCTGCTCTAAAGCTTGTCGCTGCTCAGACTCCTGCACAAACAGACCATTTCGAAAGGAGAAAAAGCTAAAAATCGTTAAGGTACTATAGCAGGCTATATGGGCTGTACTAGGCAGGCTCAGTATTTATTTATTTATTTTATTATTTTTTTTGTCACAATCGCCTGTGTTAAGTCTTGAACTTATTGTCTTGCATCATCTTTTTTTCCCATTTAGACTGGTCTCTGTGGCTGGGGAGTAGAAGCTGCTGAATCTATAAACAAAGGGGATTTTGTCATTGAATATGTTGGCGAAGGTTAGAAGCGTTATTTAAGTACTTTGTCTAATTTATATCCCATATTATTATTTTTTCTAGTAAGTTGGTCGTGTTACATGGGAAAGGCCCAGATTGGTGTGTATTCTGTTTCAGTTTGGAGCTAATATGCAAGTTCAGTTTTTGTTTCATCGCTGGTTTTTGTTTGAGTTCATCCCCCCGAGCTCTGATGTTTACCTTGATCCTTCATTTATTAAACTTCAATAGCATCTTTCATGATAGAAAGTTCAATTTGTTCATTTGTTTGTTGATTTAAGCAGATTACAGTATGTTATTTACCCAGCTCTTGCTCTTTTGAATAAGTATGTGAAGGGTAGTAGTTGTTACGTACTTGTTAGTACTTACATTTCAAATTAACGTCGTCGCCTTTGCAAAGAGCTTGTGCATATTATCTTGCACAATTTCGACAATAGGTGTGGGTGTAGCAAGTTATGGCTGGGGTCTGGGGCTATTTGTTGAAGTGTGATATATTTTCAGTTAATTCCTAGTGTCACCACCACTGCGTAGAGCTTGCTGCAGGCGTATCCCTGATTCTTTTACTTACATATATTGCAACTTACTTGACATGTGAGATTTATGTTTACTGTTTTTGTGGTTAAATTCCCACGTACTATGTAGTATGTAAACTTGAAATTGTATATCTTCTTCCTCGCTTTAACCTCTTTCAGTGTCTATTAACCAGTTGTCGATGACGTGGAATGCACACAAAGGCTTTGGGCTATGAAAAACAAAGATGTGAAGAACTTTTATATGTGCGAGATAAGAAAAGACTTCACAATTGATGCTACATTTAAGGGAAATGCATCTCGTTTCTTAAATCATAGCTGTGATCCAAACTGCGAGATGGAAAAATGGTGAGTCTATCTGAGTGTTCCATGATTATATACTGTCAGTGAACCTGATTGCATTTTTTAACACGAGTAATGTCATTCTGCGATCAGTTTCCTTGTATTTATGCTGGTGTATCTTGTATGATATAACTACAGAGACTTTTATTTGATCAAGTACATGTTGTCTTTACAGTGTCACGAGCGTTGGCATATTTATAAGGGTAAATTGATAAACACTACCAACTTTAGTCCTCTTTTTCATAATCAATACCAACATAATCAATAATTAGTAATCAGTACCAAAATATTAACTTTTTTCTACGATAGGTACCAAGCCGCCTTCTTACTTTAGTTTATTTTCCTGCTTTAAAGGTGCTTTCATCTAAGAGAGGGATTTTGGAAGTGGGTGAGTGGAGATTTTTGTACTTGAATGATGGCTTTTTGGACTTTTCGAGTAGGTTAAGATGAGATTTTCAGGCGACTTGGTACCTATCATAGAAAAAAGTTAATATTTTGGTACTGATTACTAATTATTGGTTATGTTGGTACTGATTATGAAAAAGGGTCCTTATATTGGTATTGTTTATCAATTAACACTATTTATAATGTTACAGTGTCGGACACAACTAATGTGAACAAGTTCCTCTTTCTGGCCTAAAACAACCCTGGGGCAAAAGGCTTTGTTCTACCTGCTGTTTTGCATGAGAATATGCGATGATGTCATTCTTTTATTGAATTTAGATTATCAATAATCGTATTAGTTTACTGCTGCTCTGTATCTCATTTAGAGAGGCATTATAAACAATCATTTCCATTATTATTATTTTTTTAATACATCTTATGTTGTCATTGCAGGGAAGTAGAGGGAGAGATTCGAGTGGGCGTATTTGCTTCTCGTTCTATAGAAGTTGGAGAGCCTCTGACCTATGATTATAGGTATAGTATCCCTTTTGCTATCAGACTTATTCTTGTTTGCGCTGCCTCAACCTTCATACCTATGAAAGATTTATAATGTAATGTCATTTGCTTGTTTGATTTATAGTTCTGGTGGTGCCATCTTTCGATTTTATGCTAAATGGTTCAGTGACTGGCTTTACGTTATGCAAATAGAATACGCAAGGATTTGGGCTGTGGTTCTGTGAGACCATGTTATATAAGACTCACCCGCTTTGATTTTGTAGGTTTGTACAATTTGGAACTGAGGTGAAGTGTCACTGTGGGGCTGCAACTTGTCAAGGATATCTTGGTGCCAAGAGAAAATTCAATTTAGATATCCTTGATTCCAAGAGGAGGATGCATTTGGCTGGCCTTTGTTGGGGTTCGAAAAGGAGGAGAGCCTTTGCAACACAAGTAGGAACACTACATGTACAATGACTGATTCATGCTGTACATTATGTTACTGTAGAAAACCCAAACCCGCCTATATAGAAGCTATTAAAGGCAGATAATAGAGACCGAATTCCCAGCACACATCTCGACAGTTGTATTCATCCAGATGATAAACACTGGCAAATTGAACTCCTGTAGATCTCTGCATCATCCAACATAAGTGTATAGGCATCAGTTCATTTTTGCCTTTATGTTGTGTAACATACCATTTTGTATCTGTCATTCATGATTTGTAACAGACAGATTTGATAGTTGGCTATACAGATTTATTTGGACATTGACGTGATCAAACAAAAATGATTCATTATTTCCTTTGTTGTTTTCCAATCTATAGTACTTGTAGTAAGCAATTTTCACTACAGGTCCTGGCGTGCAGCAGAGTTGTGCGTCTTCTAAGACATTGAAGTAATGTTATCGCTACTTTGTTGTGCATGGTCCTTATTATACGGTTCTACAAATTCTCAAGAATGTCTCAAATAGAATATCCTATGTGATGAATGTAAAGAAGTTTGCAAGCTTAATAGTGAGCACATATTTTTCAATTTCATGAAAGGTCGAGATTCAAATTTGAGCTATCGTTAAAGCTTGATAATGAGCACATATTTTTCAATTATTTTCAATCTCATGTAAGGTCGAGATTGGCTGGAGGTCGAGTTTTGCTTTATGAGCACCAGCTTGCTCCGCTTTGCTTGTTACACCCCAATCCCCATGTGTTTGGGGGTTTGGTAGAATTGGGCTGTTGAGAAATGCGTACAAGTGATTGTAGGTGTTTCAGTTAGGTTAGAGATGTTTTTAATAATAGATGTACAATAAACTAACAAATGGTTTCGTGGTGTAGTTGGTTATCACGTCAGTCTAACACACTGAAGGTCCCCGGTTCGAGCCCGGGCGAAGCCATTCCTTTTTAAACTCTTTGCTTCCCTGCTGTTCTGGCTGAAGTCTCCTATCGGTCCCATTTGAAATTAATTGTAGCCAAAAGTTGAATCTAGCTTAACTATTCGTAAGAACAAAAGCTATTAATAGAATTTCGAAGATTATTGAGTCATGCTATCAATAAGAATTAGTTTCTTAGAGCTACGCTCTACACGTACATATTGAGTCACGACTCACGAGTGTTGTAACTATGAAACTTTTCTTATCAATAACAACATAAACTTATCGGCCGGAGAAGGAAAGCCAAGGTCGGACCAAAAACTATTGGATTGGACTGACCGGAACAAGGGGATGTGAACGGGGGTGGTGTTGTTGGTGAAGGGAGATGGTGAAAGGGAGAAGAAAAATCAATACGCGTTTTACACTTTTAGGCCCTGTTTGACAAAACTAACTGAAAAAGGTACTTGAAACCTGAAAAGGTAGCTGAAAACTGAAAAGCTAATTAAAACCTGAAAAGTTAACTGATAAGATAGCTGAAAATTAGGAACTGATAAGGTAGCTGATTATATAAAAAAATGTTTGGTAAACTAACTGAAAAGGTAACTGACTTTGATGAAATTACGTAAAAGGATATGATAATTATTTAGTAGTATAGATTTAAGGGGTAAAAAAGAAAAATCAAATCAATCAGTACGTGAAATCTTAAATGCTACTCTAGGTAACATTTCATTTTAGATAGCTTATTTGGTTAAATAAATTACTTGTCAAACGCTTACAAAAAAATAAGGTACCTGAAATTTTGGTCAAATAAGGTAATTTGACCAAATCAGGTACCTGAAATGGCTTGCTAAACAGAGCCTTACTCTTGTCATTTTTTTTATATTGTCGAAAAAGAAAAGTTCCATACGTACAACACTTATGAGTGTTTTAGTCAAAAATTGACCAAACTTTATTATATTATTTATCGTGGGTCAAAGCGATCTACTCTTTTTAGCCTCGAAACGGGGAGTGAATTTATACATGACTTGTGGTAAAAGTCGGACAAAAAATAAGCGAAAATGACGATAAAAATATCAAGTGAAAGCGAAATAAAGAAATAATGACACAAGGGATTGGTGACGCGGAAAACCCGAATGTGGGAAAAACCGCGGGGAGAGTCGGTATCCCGCCAATGTATGCACTATAACTGACTGTGGGCGCTGTGGAGGAACAATGGCGAAAGTAAACTTGAAGGAAAATACAACGATGT
>VHZZ01009881.1:0-11953 GCA_009801015.1 Silene noctiflora | reverse complement strand
TTTCCCGGGGCAATGATAATCAAATAGACAATAAAGAAACAAGCTTTAATTATAGAATTTAACTGTTTACAACGCAAGCCAAACTGTCTTAAACAAATATACATCTGTCTCAAAAACTGACAACTAAACTAACAAACGGTCACAGCAGAAGGTTTCTAGACTCATGGTGATTTCCCAGTCATCCCATGCACATGCGTAACAACCTGCTCAACAACTGCTCACCATCCCTTATGGATCATCACATATTACAAACACAAAAACGGGGTCAGTTACTGATAACACAAACCAAACATAGCAACACAGCACAAACCACACCACACCAACTCCACCAAATCCACCTCCACTCCATATCACTGACTACACACCCAAGGTGTGTAGCCCTGCCAGTGGGGGACCGCAGCCGTTCCCACCTAAGCCCCGCTCATCATATCCGAGCGAAAACCCAAGTTCATTAATATGCACATCCCCTCCCGTGACGGGTTCCACGGAGGGCGAATCAAGGGCGTGAAGCCACTCCCGCAAGTGACTCCACTCAGCCGAGGACACACCTCGCTACACACCAGTACCACACCTCCATCACACCACAGCATACAAACAAACATCCACATCCATACATATAGCAAACATCACAGTCAAGCCAAACATACTATATCAGCAACCGAGAAGGGAAACCCTACCTGTAAGAAAATCACCACGAAGTACAATCGCGTTCAGAATCGCTCTTCTACGAATTCTCCTCCTATACAAGCACATAATCACAATTACAAATAATACTACCAAAACCGCCGATTTTCCCCCAAAACCCCCAAATTAGGGTTTAACCAACATCAACCAATAGACATAAAAACAGTACGTGAGACTTACCCACGAGACAACGATCACAATGATGCATAGGACACCGGAAACCGACGACTCAAGCTTTTACAATGCAACGATCTCTCTTTTGCTTTTTGAAAGGTTTTGTAAAAAAGATGAATTATAATAATGAGGGAAACCGTCGATCGTAATTACATATTAATCTCGCGTTATTAACAAAACCCGACTAACAAACCCGTAAGACGGACTTATTCGATCGAGTAAGTCACTTACTCGATCGAGTGAGCCTTACTCGATCGAGTACCTCACCTACTCGATCAAGTATCCATCAGGCAGAGCCTGATTCAAACACTGACATGACTTACTCGACAGAGTAAGTCCTACTCGATGGAGTAACTATAGGCGCAGAAAACCGTAGTATTACAGATATTGCGGTAATATATTTTTTCAACTTTTAATTCTTTCATGTAGCTTTTAGTACATTTATTATTGACCTTATTTTTGGTTGTAAAAATTTATTTGTCGGCTACTTGATTTAACAATTTACCTTTCGAGTAATATTTCGACAATTTTGGTGATGATTAAGGTTTGGGTTTTTTTTTCCATATATATTCGTAAAATATATATATACGCTTTCGAAAAAAAAGTATATTTATTATTAGTCGTATTAGTTAGGGCCCATTTACGAGATTTTCTAAAGGGCCACAGAAATCTCCTAGACGGCTGTGATCTCTCTCTTATTATATTTTCTTTATAACCAAACCCGATTACAAAGAAAATCCCCACGATAAACTCGATCGTGCAACTCAAGTACAACCCTGTACCCCAAAGACTATTTTCTCACCAAAATAAAATTACAACTCTTTTTGTCTTCTTATACGGTTCTCAACTTGGAACAATGGAGGACAAAATACGCCTAGAGATGAGAAGACTTAAACACTCTAAACAAATTCTCCAGGGCATGAAAAAAACTTTTCCAAAGATAAAATTTCTTTTGGACCAAATTTCACAAATCCTATATAAAGTGTTTGATTTCCAACGTAGGAATTGTGTAATACCCCAGATTTTACTACTCTGCAGTCGACCGAGTATGGAAAATACTCGGCCGAGAAGATGAACCGAGTGCCCTATGGATAGTTACCCAGCTCCTGTTGTGTTCCACTCGGCCGAGTGGCTGGTAAACTCGAACGAGTGCCATCGAGCACTCGACTGAGTGCATGAGCTCAGACCCATTTTCCGCGTGTTGGTCTCCGTGTTTTGGGCCTTGTTAAATAAGCCTTCATTTCAGTTTTTCCTTCATTTTTACAAACCCTAAACTCTCTCTAAACTCTCTACACTCTCTCAACCACCCAATATTCTCTCACATCCTCCTAAACCTTATCCTTGGTGATTTCCTCCTAAATTTAGAAGATTTGGTATTCAAGATCTTATCTTTCTCATTTGATTACCTTTGTAAGTTGTTATTCACTATTTTCCTCTTCTTATTCGTTATTAGTAACCCTAAATTTTGGGGGTTTTGTCTTATGAGGATTTAATTAGGGTTTGGGGTGATTAAATGGTTTAATTAAGGAACTAAGAGTATTTTATTATTGTGGAACATATTTTTGATAGAAGTTACTTAATTAATTATAGGATATGCTTGTTAGAGGAGGATTATTTTACTTGCTTGTACTAATTGGATGATTGCTAAAAGATAGGAATTTCTTACTCGGTTTCAATAAGTATGAATGGTTGCATATGTCATCATTGTGTTGTTATTGCATTATAACATGATTGTTATAGGTAAATATTGTTAGTCTCATGTTAATCTCAATACTTCATGGTGGCCTGGCATAATAATGGATGGTTAATGTTGGTTTCATGATAGAATTGGATTTGCATTATAACATGTAATTGGATAATTGTGTCTTAGTAAATGATGGTAATGGAGGGAATTACATTATAACATGTATTGGGGAGTATGTCTTGATATATCTCTTTGATTGTTGGTTCAAATGAGTACTTGCTTGATTGGCATCCAGTTCATATGAGAAAGAGGCATGTTTGATAATTATTGTACATATGAGAATATGTGTTGGCATATTGCATTGCATATTGCGTTATATGTGCTGGTAGAGGATGTTGGAGGTGTTGTCGCGATGATAAATTGTTATTGAGGAGAAGTAAGACGGTTAGGAGACCGTCTTACGCTCGTGTCGCCTTTTAGAGCTACCCAATCCAAGAGGGATGTGCACATTAATGGCTTGCGTTGTGGAGGGACACGCGTGGTTAAGACATGTTGTCTGGAAGGGGTCCGGTTAGCACCCGGGCTTGGTACCACGGGTGTGTCTCGAGTACCTTTACGGACTGCGGTCCGGCTATTTTGGTGGGTGGTGTTGCGGTGCCGTCACCGGGTTGTGGGTGCCGTGGATGTGTTCCTAGCACCGGTGTGTTGGTTGCGGAGTTATGATATTTGGAGACTTGTCATTGTGCATTTATCTTTTATTTTATATTTATGTCTATTGTCTTTGTAATTGCTTATATTCTTGAAACTGATCGTGTGTCGGATGTGTAAATTGTCACCTATTTTTCGGGGCGGCCTGTGTCGATCCATACGATATTTATGACTATATGGGGAGCAGTTGTTTACAGGTTTTATTTGGTATCACGCGGGAGACAGGACGAGTTCTGGACCTCTTACTCGAGTTGCTTACCTAGTTGATAGATGACATAGTTGATAGATAAGTTGTGTAATGTATAGATCACTTGTTATTCTTTAATCAAGTATGTAATCCACTAAACTTGTCATTTATATAAAGTGTTTCTTATTCATATTTCTGATTTCACTGCCTCGGGAAACCGAGACGATAACATCTCCCGATTACCTTGGCGGGGTAAGAAAGGGGTGTTACAAAGTGGTATCAAAGCGCAATTTTGGAACCTAAACCAATGAACCAAAATGAATTTAGGAGAGTCTAATAAAATGAACCCAACATGAGTACAATGGGAGATCGGTTTTAGGTGAGTAGGCGCCCTTATGTCAAAACTAGTTCATATTGTTTCGGTTGGTCACTACTTGGGTGGTTATACCTATGGGTGGACACTATATGAAATGTGATATGGTTTTATGTGTGTTATAACAAGTTGATAGGCTTCTTGCATTGCATGATCATTATGATATAGTGTATGCTAACACGGAAAGTTGGATGAAAAGATTGATGTGTATAGCATGATTTGGGAATGGTTGTGGTGTGTGAATGGGTGACGGACCTTACTCCCGTTCTTTAGCATTTTCTTATCGTATATATGCTTGGAATTGCTAGTTTCATTGTTAAAGTATGATTAATGGGTGAAGGGTGCTAGTTTAGTCACTACGAGTAAAAAAAGTAATACCTTGGAGCAATAAGTGTAGTGACGTGTCAACTAACTCGGGAGGGGTCACCGATAGTTGGTGCAACCCCTGAACGTTACCTTTTTGTTGCAGGAGTCGTGCCTTTTGATCTTAGTCGGAAATTGCAAACTATAGAGGAGCACCCAACCAAGTGCGAGCCAACACAAGGCCGAGTACTAGGCACTCGACCAAGTGGCCATCACACTCGACCGAGTGGACCATTTTCCAGAATCTGGAAAACTTCTTGAAAGGGGCACTCGACCGAGTGGATATGGGCACTCGACTGAATGCAGTGGCACTTGACCGAGTGTATTTCTGAGTAGCAAATTTTCGCAAAATTCGTGTTATAGCATTGATTTTATCTTCTTCATTTCTTCATCACATTTCATAACACCAACATAAAACTTTCGCTAAAAACATTACAAAAACTCCATTGTTGCTTATTTTAGAAAAGATTCAAGTTTTCTACCCCATTTGTCGTCCTTCATGTTTATTAATTAAGCAAAGTAAGTGAATTTTCTCTTTCCTCTTGATTTTTCCCCAATTTGATGTATGTTTAGATCTACACTAATTTGTTCAAGTTTTACCATTTATTTGCATGTTTTTGTTTAGTTTATAGTATTAATCAACTTTCTATACCATTAATGATATCAAATATCAAATTTTCATGTTGAAATGTTACCCAAATGGCATATTTGAAATTTTGTGTTGTTGAGTCAATAATGTGATTTTTGTGATTTTTTTTTTGGGTCTAATTGATCAACAAATGCTTAACCTTTGTTTTTAGTACTATATTTTGTCTTGTAATTGAGAAATTTGTCTTAAAAATCAATCTTAAAATTTCAAAATTTAGGGTATTCATGCCCAAATTTTGTTTTTTCATATGTGAAACTTGGTTTAATGGTACAATAAGACTACTATCTTTGTTAGTGATGCTATATGTTGTCATAAACGGTAATTTCGTCCTAATTTAATGCACAAATTTTAGAAATATGTAGTATGTATGAACAATTTTGATTCTTCACCTAAAATACGGTTTAACTACTTCATAATGCTTCAAACCTTATTAATGATGTCATGCATAGTCTTAAAATTTGAGATGTGTGATGAGTAGAATACATACCAAAGTTTACTCTCCATGATTAATTCTTGTTCTAACTGTGCCACAAGTCTTCAATTTTTGTTAGTATTGCATTGTATTGTCTCAAGTTGGAATTTTTGTCCCACAATCCTTGCAAAATTTTCGAGAAACGTAGTATACATGCCAAACTTTCGATTCTTAAGCTTCATTATTGGTTTAATTATGTCAAAAACTATGATAATGACTAAGAGTGTTATATTTCACTTTAAATTGGGTTGAAATATCGTGTAATTTCACAAGAACTTTAATTTTTTCCGGAAAATTTGTGTCATGAATAACCTTTTAGTTAAATTAAAATTCAAAGGGAATCGTGTCAAATTTTCCTACTCAAATTGTTGTGAATAAACAAGAAGTGTGGGGAATTCTCAATTTCGTTTCAAAGTGTCTTGAATTTTCATCTTTTCCTTCTGAAACCTTGCTGTGTAAACCGGCTTAGTGCATGTCAAGACCATCAAGAAATTCCCGAACCAACCGTGGAAGGCAATCTCGCCAAGAACCGGTAGCATCTTCCGTGAAAGAAGTTCCGAGGTAGTATCCGGGCATCGAGTTTGAATACAAGCCCTGAAAGAACACCCTTCTTGCTCTAGCCCCTAGATCTATGACCCCGATAAGTGTGTGGAATTGTATATAGTCGTTAAGTTAGGGAATTGAAGGTACTAGGTAGAGATTTAGCCTATACTAAGTTTTGAGTTGAGCAAGTTGATCGTACGAGGCGACTTATGGATGATGAGTAAAATATAATGAATGTTGGGTACTTATCGATCGATTAGACCTGTAGATAGTAGATATGGTTGGGAATGTATGTGAGGGTGACCCTTCTTGAGTATGACACTAAAAGAAAACAATAGTCAGACGACTA
Organism: Silene noctiflora; assembly: GCA_009801015.1. Lineage (NCBI taxonomy): Eukaryota > Viridiplantae > Streptophyta > Magnoliopsida > Caryophyllales > Caryophyllaceae > Silene > Silene noctiflora. Next base: position 5,767 of record VHZZ01009881.1, on the reverse strand, counting down.
ATACGGGCGACTAAAAACAGCCGCCAATAACAATTTGGCGACTGAAATTAGTCGCTCGAGAGTACTCACAGGCCTTTGTCGCCAAATGGAACTCGGGCCACTGAATTGCCTAATACAGTGCATTTAGCAATAGCCCCTTTAGTCGCCAAATTGGCGACTACCTATACATTCAGTCGCTAAATTGGCGACTACCGTCAGTCGCCAAGTGCACTGGCACAATCAGAATCACTCTGTTTTTGGACTCTGTTTTGGCGACTGAAATATGTCGCCAAAAATACATTTCAATCGCCAAAATAGCTTGGCATTTGCTTGAAAATTACATTTTGAACATACTAAATCATTTTCAAACCTGCAATCAAAAGCGAAACCAACAAATATGACAACACACACCACATGAAACCATCAACATCTCATATATTGAAAATGAGAATGTATCCAAGTTTACATAACCAATATAAAATCCAAGATTAGTCGCCAAACAAGTTTACATAACTATAGATACAACTAACATTAAAAGCAAACACCGCCTCCACTACCGCCGCCTTTTCCGTGTGGATCTCTAGGTTCTTAAAAGGGAGGAGGACCAGAGTTGCAAGAGGAGAAGAAGGCTTCCGTGGCTTTGAATTTTTCCTTCATTAAACGGATATCTTCATCTCTTTGGGCATTTGCTCTTCTTTCTTCTTCGAATTGAGCTAGTAGTTGACTTAGAATGCCCGGCTCGTATGTATTCCTTGGCATTAAAGACGACCTTCGAGCCGGTTCTTTGTAAAAGACACCATGGGCGGCTCCGGTTCCGTATACCATCCCCTTCTTGTAGTCTTCAACCAAGTCAAACCATGTCTCATTATTCGGCTTTTAGAGGTTGGCCTCTTTCGCACGCAAAAATCCATCCTAGAAAATGAAATCATTACAATATAAAAGTTATTGTTAGCATTAAGAAAGGTTATTATACAAAATAAATCAACTTACAAAAAACTTCCTTAAGTTAATAACTATGAATGTTTGAAAGTTACATATAATTCCTTATTATTCGGCTTAATCCAAACCCTTGTACCACGGTCGGTGACTTTGGAATGCGTATCAAGAAAGAGTTCCGGTGCCGTGGTCATCTTATCCTTATCCTTTTTCTTCTTCCCCGTCTAAATGAACAAAATTAAACATGCATAAAAGAAACGTTGAATAAGTGGTCTTAAGTTACTAAGCATAAAGTAAACTTATAAAATAATATAAGTATAGGTATTAATATGTAAACTTAAACCCAAAACACGATCCAAAAATGATCGTGATCCCCCGTAATGAGAAGGCTCGGCTACTCCATCTTTCTTTCCTCCCTTTTTGTTGATTAATCTTTGGATAGACTTCTCTTGAAAGTCGGGGGTTTCACGATGCTTCACGAGGCCCTTATATGAACCACCTTTAATTTTAAATCATGTTATTAAAAAACATATAAAATCGTATTAAATTATATATAACTCAATATAAGTGACAAAACTAACTAAATGCCTTTCATATGTTCCAGCTCCTTCCTTCTTTTGTCAACCTTATAGATGTTGTCCCGATATCGTTTGGTACCGATATCATTGTAAATTTGACGGACGACATACTCCAATCCATCCGGCCAAGAAAAAATTTCTACAAAAAAAAACATTTAAGTATTAGTAAAAGAAACATTAAGTATTAGTAGAAAAAAAAAAGTATTGTGACTACTTTGTTTTAAATATTAAAATTCGATCAATAAATAATATAAAAAAAAAAAAAAATATTCCCGAAAGATATTGAACCATTGTTCTTTTTTCTTAGTACTAGCTTCGGTCCAACAAGTAGGAACAGGACCCGTCATCTTCTGCTTTGTACTAGCAGAAACTCCTCTTGCAACAACTTGATCTTTAAACCTGAAATACAATGTGTTAATTAGAAGTATGCATTTATTAATAAAAAAATGAATAATTATAAAATAATAAAGAATAACACTTACCATAATCCCGCCGGATCAAGTATCATCCTCCCATCCTCGGTGTACTAGATATTTTATCCGGGGTCTGATGACTCCTCATCGTCAGCCTCAAACTCCATCTCTTCCACCTCCTCCGCCTCACGCTCGGATATCTACGTACTAAGGCGACTACTACAGCCGCCTCGTTGCCTACCTCTACCACCTCGACCTCCTACAATCTACAATCACACAGATGAAATTATAAGAAAGTGTTAAATAAAAACATAAAACATATTAATAACATAAAAGTGACATGTGAATAGCTATAACATATTATAGAACTATACCAAATTAATCATCATCCTCATCGTCTTCTTGACAATCACCGTCACCACTACCACCACCATCATCATCATCATTACTATCATCACTATCATCACTGTCATCATCATCCACCCTAGCTTCCTCCTCCTCCTATCCCTCTTCTAACTCAATATTAGTCTCATAATCCTCCTCCTCTTCCACCTCTTCACACTCTTCATTCCCATTCTCGTAAATGATTTCATCTATTGGAGACAAAATTGTTCCATTTGATACTATTTCTTCTTGGAAAAAGGTTGTATCAATTTGTGATCGTGCCTTTGTCTTAAAGATTGCCTACCATGCCTTACTATTTCTATGATTTTTCGTGCTTGGATAAGAAGCGAAATACACTTGATGAGCTTGATGTGTGAGTATAAATGGATCATACTTAGAGTATGTTCGAGTACAATTCACTTCTACAAGTTTGTAATATTCATGTAATCTCATTCTAGCCACAGAATTATCCTTCCATTCACACTTTAATAAGACAGTTTTATAAGCACGATCACGCTCATTATAACATATCTCAAATATGTCCTTTATAATACTATAATATTCATCAACAGAAGAAATAGTAACACCATAATTGCATCTAGCCTTACCTTTATCGTGGTTGAATGTGTGGAAATTAAATCCATTAACTGAATATCGGTTTCACATTTTAACCAATCGTGAAGGACCAAAGGCCAAAATAATTATCAATTCATCATGGATATTGAACTCAATTACATAGTTATGAAATCATTTTGGAAATTCCTCTTCATGTTTATCCCAAACATCATCCTTACTCACATTAGGATGTTCCTYAATGAAATGAGTCACAAAYTTCGTTTCATATGACTCTAAGATCTCACAATTAGATAGAACATATAGGTGAGCACGATTATATTCCTTGTCATCCAAATATCTTGTTTCACCTTTTGATGAACAACCTTCATCATCATGAGTTTGAAAAAACTCAAGTAAAATTATCTCAACTTCATCCGCGTTATCAACATTCAAGTTTCTTACTTTGGTTAACTCAGGTAAAATTGTCTCAACTTCATCCGCGTTATCAACATTCAAGTTTCTTACTTTGGTTTCTATATGTTTTTCAAGTAGAGAGAACAAAAATTTGCAATCTCTTCCGTTAAATAGGCATTGCATATAGAACCTTCCACCCTAGCTTTATTACCAATCTTTTTCTTCACATGATTAAGAAACCTATACAAGATACATTGATGAGGTTAATGTTTAATAAAGTTAATAATATATTAGTTAATTATCTAGAATTATAATAATTATTATAATTTCAAAAATAGTTAGAACTCTTACCTTTAAAATGGATACAACCATTTATATAGGACGGGTCCTCCAACTTTGGCTTCGTAGGGCAAATGGACCTGTAAATGCTCTATGGAGTTAGAAAAATGAAGGAGGAGAGATTATTTCAACCTTACACATTATTGGTGGTATTTGCTCTTCGATAAGAATCATGTCATCAACACATATTGAGGAGGAACATAAATCTCGAAAAAATTGACTAAACTCAACAATTGCATTCCACACAGTAGTCGGAAGGAGATGTTTCAAAGCAACGAGTACTAATCGATCCATGAAGACATGACAAACATGGCTTTTCAAACCTTGCAACTTGAGCTTCTTAAGATCAACACATCGACTAAAATCTGATGCATATCCATCATCAAACTTTAAATTTCTTAACCACTCACATAATACCTTTCTTTGAGCTTTTTCAAGAGTATAAATGACTTTTGGCTTAGACCCATTTTTGCGAATGTGTAATTTTGGACGATCTCAAAGTAGCTTCAAGTCTTTTCTAGAAGTAATAGTATCACATGTCTTGCCTTCAACATCCTTGATCATGTGAATTAGTTGCTTAAAGAAGTTCTTATCTATATACATTACATCCAAATTATGTCTGATTAACAATATTTTCCAATACGGAACGTTCGAAAAAATGCTTCTTTTAAACCAACCGTTCTTCTTTTTTAACTCTTTAAACTCTTCCTCGATACCATCAATAGTAGATGGCAAATCACATATCAACTCCCATAACTCATCACCCGGAAGTCGCTCCGGAGCATCATCAAACACCTCTTTACCTCTTTTGAAAGCTTTGTTGTTTCTCCTAAGTAGATTTGTTTCTGATAAGAAGCATCTATGACAATCAAACCAACTAATTTTCTTGCCATTGGGAAGCCAAAATGCTTTACTTTTGCCCATGCAATATGGACATGCTTTTTCCCCCGCGGTAGACCATCCAGATAGCATACCATAGGCGGTAAAATCATTTATTGTCCATAAAAGTGAAGCTTTAAGTTGAAAATTTTGCCTTTTGACACATCATATGTTTCCACCCCAACTTCCGGCAAATGTTTCAACTCTTCCACCAACGGTTGTAAATAAACATCTAAATGGCTTTTTGGATTTTTAGGCCCGGGAACAATTAGTGACAAGAAGATGAATTGTCTTTTCATACATAACCAAGGTGGTAAGTTGTATGGTATGATCATTACGTGTAACATTCCGTTTTGGTGGTTGACTTCGCTTGGTGAATTGTTTTGGTATTGGATTTGTTAGTGGATGGTATGTTTCTAAGACAGAGTTAGCGGCATTTGTTGTTAGTTGCGGCATTTGCTGTTAGTTGTGTTGATGCTGATTGTAGTTAGTGATGTTGTGTTGTGGGGGTTTATGTAGGTTAGTGATCTTGTTGATGTGGTTCACGTTGTTGAGTGGCGTTGTGTCTAGTGAGTGGATCTGAGTATGAGTATGCGTGATGGTGGTGGTATAGATGGCGGTGGTTGTGTTGTGGAGTTGTTTTGTGTCTTTTGGATCGTGTTTTTATAAGTATGGGTCGAACTTTGGGGACAAAGTTCCTTTTAAGGAGGGAAGACTGTAATACTACGGTTTTCCCTGCCTTTGGTGACTCGACCGAGTAGGACTTACTCTGTCGAGTAAGTCTGTGTCTTTTTAAGTCAGAGTCTGGAAKTGTGGTACTCGATCGAGTAGMTGGGTCACTCGATCGAGTAAGGGCCACTCGATCGAGTAACCTCCTTACTCGATCGAGTAAGTTCTTATGSGGGCCGATTAAGTTGGGTTTTGTTAATAACGCGAGTTTAAGAATTTATTTCAATCGACGACATTTCATTATTCCATAACCTTGAACTTTCACAAGAAAAACATCTCAAAGATCGTTACTTCGTTCGCTCGCGTTATTTGAAAATCCCGAAGCTTGAGTCGGTGGTTTTCAGTGTTGATTGCATCATGTTGATCCTTGTCTCGTGGGCAAGATCCTAGTATCGTTTTTATGCTGTTCCGTTAATTATTATTAAACCCTAATTTGGGAGATTTGGGGGTTTTAGGTAGAAATCATATTATGATATGTAGTTATTGATTAATGTTGTAGGTGACGATGTGATACGCTTGTAAAATTGTATGATTGGCTGCAGTCATAGCGGAATGCGAAAA
>VHZZ01009879.1:47107-58395 GCA_009801015.1 Silene noctiflora | reverse complement strand
GAGTGCCTAAGGCTTCGACGGGTGGTTGTCACGGCTGGAAACAACCACGAAAACAGAGCAGTTTCACGCTCTGTTTTTCGTGCGATTTCGAGTCGGTTCTAGGGTTATATATGCCTTTTTATTGCTACATGGGATGGGAGAATGTAAAGGTTTTGATGTATGATGATGTAGGAGTATATATAGGCAAGGATGAAGGGATTTTCGTAGGGTTTTGGAGGTGAAGAAGCAATCGGGTCTCTGTTTTGCGAAGCTGCTGCCCAGCTGCAGTTTCGTGAGGTTTTTGAGGAGTTTAGGGTTAGGTTACTTAGTGGGTAAGGCATGGGAATGTGGGTAGTAGTGTCGGGCATGGATAGGCGGTAACGGGTACGGGCTTGGTTGGCATTTGAAGGGGGTTCGGAGCTGTTTGGTAGGCGCGGTTTAGAAGAACGAAAACACGGGGATTGTTTGTGTCGTGTTGTTTGGGCTGTTGGTGTTGGGTTGAGTATGAGGCTAATATGAAGCTTGGTGAGTGGCTAAAGTGAGGATGGGTAATGGGCACGAGCTGGCCTGGTGTTCGGTGCGAATTTGGGGCTCGAAACAAAGGGTTTGGTCAAGGGAAAACATGGTTGTTATGGGTCGAATGGTGGGCTGCTTTGGGAGGAGTTTGGGACGTGGGTTTGCATGGCACTAAGGCTTGCATGAGAGTCTTTGGTGAGGTGGGAGACGGGTCAAAATTGCATCGAGAATCGTGCTCAAACCAAGTGGAAAACTAGCTTAAAATCGCGTATAAAACCGTTGTAAAAATCGCGTTTCTCAAATATGATTTATAAAACAATTTGAACTTCAAAATGATTTTTCAAATCACAGTTAATTTTATTTTTAATAAAATAAATTAGAAAATAAATTCATTATTTTAAAATCGCAAAAGTTAACAATCAAAAAATTTTAAAGCGAATTTCAAAACAAATAAATTCATTTAAAATAAAACAAAATATTAAATCGATCAAATGTCATTTAAATCAATAAAATAATTCGTCGACGAATCCCATTCTACGTCGTAAAACGAGTCCCAAAAACTGATAGTGCCAACTTTTTTTTTGGTTAAATGTGAGTCAACATATTACTTCAAAGTATCAAGATATTACAAGCACATCATAAGAAACTAGTACAATTTATGTTAAACTAAAATATCAATCTTAGCTATCCAATCATTATCTCGAATTGGAACTGGTGTAGGTAAGATCATTCTAAGCCGAGTATACAGCAGTTGCTTGATTTCCTTAGCCAAATTTATGGTTTGTTGAGCTTCAAAGTTAGTCTGCAATTGTTTCTTTCCAGCCAAACAGAATAAAAGAGCGTTGCCATTACCATTCTAGAAAGCTTCTGCTGCAAAGGAGTATAACCTGCAATTCCAGGATCCATAGGGAAATGCAGCCAATCCTCTAAAATTGTCTTAATCCTGCCACCATACTGACACTCCTAAAACAGATGTTTCTGAGTTTTCAGTCCAGCTTCACATATGACACAAGCATTAGTAACATAGATATTTAATCTGTATAATTTCTCCCTTGTGTTTAAAGCCTCATGTTGAATCAACCAGTTGATAATTGAGTGCTTTGGAACACACCAACGCTCCCAAACATCCTTATACCAGCTTACATAGGGGGTGCAAACCCTGTAAAAAGTAGTAACCAGACTTAATACTGTAACCTTTGACACTATGTACCCATTGATCATTCACAAACCCAGCTGACATACGACCCCTAACCTTACAAATATTCCTCCAATTCCAATTAGAATCAGGAGGAGGCACATAATAAATCCAAGACTGACCTTTCAGATAAACATGATCTACCACTGCACCCATAACCTGTCTGCCTTAATGTAAATCCAATTCACCAATTTACCTACACTTGCAGTATTCCAGTGCTCAACTGCTTTAACACCCAATCCTCCAATCTCTTTACTACAACAAACTTTATGTCAAGCCACTAAAGGAGCCCTCTGATATTCAGTGCCCCCATCCCAGAAGTAGCTTCTGCACACAGCTTCAATTCTTTTCACAACAACTTTTGGCAACAGAAAGATTGATCCCCAGTAATTGTGTAAAGTGTTCAGAACTGAGTTAATCAACACCAATCTCCCTGCATAACTCAACTTTCTTGCTCCAATCCTTTTCACTCTTGCTATAATCTTATCTATCAGGATATTACAATCTGGTTTAGTTAATCTAATAGCATGGATATGGATGCCTAAATATTTCAGTAGAAACTCCTCAAAACACAACCTCAGATTTAGAGGTATTCACTTTAAGGCCATAAGTAGCAGAAAAGGTGGAAAAAGCCCTCAACAACAACATAATGGATTTAATATCTACTTTGCAAAATAATAGCAAATCATCTGCAAATAACAGATGATTAAGCTTCATTGATCCACAGAGAGGATAAAATCTGAAGAACCATCTTTGAGTGGCATAATTCAAAACTCGAGTGAGATACTCCATACAAATGGTAAACAGCAAAGGGGAAATAAGATCTCGTTGTCTCAAGCCTCTCTTACCCTTAAAATATCAAAACACAGCTCCATTAAGATTAAGAGAAAAAGTAGTTAAAGTCACACAAGTCAATATCAATTTCCTAAACTTAGTAGGAAAATTCAAAGCTTCCAGCATCTGAGCAATAAAACCCCATTCTAAAGTACCATATGCCTTTTTGATATCCAGTTTAAATATACACCTTGGTGACACTGTACCTCTGTTATACAGTCTGACAAAATCTTGGCAGATTAAAATATTTTCCGGAATGCTCCTCCCTTGAATAAATGCTCCTTGATTCCTACTTATCATCTCAGGTAGCACCATTGACAGCCTAGTACATAAGATCTTAGAAATGGTCTTGTATATCACATTGCAACATGCTATAGGACTAAAATGTTTCACACTTGTAGGTCTATCCAGATTAGGGATTAAAGTAATAAGTGTAGCATTAATTTGATTCAGTAGCTGACCAGTCTCAAAAAAATCCATAACTGCAGCACTCACATCTCCTCCAATAATATCCAAGCATCCCTAAAGAGTTTACTAGTATACCCATCAGGACCAGGTGATTTATTTTTTGGGATGCTAAAAAGAGTACTTTTCACCTCTTCTGCTGTCACTGGTTTATTCAGTATAGCCCAGTGCTCCTCAGTACAACATTTACCCATCCTAACCACTTTGAAATTCACTAATTTTGTTGCAGATTGAGATCCCAACAAATCTATATAATACAGTAAGAAAGCATGTTGGATATGTTCTCCCTCAGTGACAACATGCCCCTGTTGATCCTCAATACACATGACTTTATTCTGTAAAATCCTCTTTTTGATGGAATTATGAAAATAAGCTATATTAATGTCCCATTCTAAAGACCATTGAATTTTAGCTTTCTGAACCAAAAAACTGCCCCTAGCAGTAAGTAGCTCTAGACCTGGCAAAACGGTTCAACGGGTCGGGTTCGAGTCGGGCCAGTTCGGGTTGGATCAGTTTGGGTCATTCATTGATTTCGGGTTAATTCGGGTCGGCTCGGGGTCATTTCGGATTTCGGGTCTATTTCGGGTTTGTAGTCGGGTCAGTTTCAGGTCAAGCGGGCCGGGTTGTTTTGGGTCGGGTCAATGAATAAGAGAGAAAAAGCCATTTCATGTCTTTTCGGTTCAATTAGAGTTATGTTTTGTCGGATCATTTTCGGGTTAGGTGGTTTTAGAACGGGTCATTTTCAGGTTGGGTCAGTTATGGGTGAAGAAAGCTCGGGTATGTTCGGGTCGGGTCGGGTCAGTTCGGGTTTTCGGGTCACATTCGGATGATGTAGTTCGGGTCACGGGTCAGCCTTTTCGAGTCAGTCAAACGGGTCGGGTTACTTTTTCGAGGTCTAAGTAGCTCCTTTAACTCTTGAGCAACATCATATTCCTGCTGCATAAGATCAATGTTGCCTGGATGTTCAATTAAATCATTCTAGATTTTCTCCAACAGCATACTTGTTAAGGAATAACTATTCTCTATATCTGATAGTGCCAACTTGATAATACATGTCGTCCTATCATCATTAGGTGTTTGTCGGATTTTCTGCAAATTCCAATATCGACAAATATGGGTATCTACATTATGATATCATCAACATAGTCCAATGCATAAATTGTGGTGTGAGATTGAGTGTATAAAAATAGAGGTGGGTTAGCCAAGGAAGGACGAAAACCATAAGAAAGCAAAAAAACATTTAGTGTGGTGAACCAGGCTCGAGGACTCGAGCCTACTTTAAGCCATAAATGGCTTTGGTGAATTTGCATACATAATTCGGAAATTTTGGGTCAATGAAACCTAGTGGCTGAGCCGTATAAACATTATCAGTGAGGGCACCTTGTAAAAATGCGTTGTTAATGTCGAGTTGGCGAAGACACCATCCTGAGACCAAGAGAAAGAATCAAACGTATAGTTGTTGGTTTAATAACACGACTGAAGGTTTCCAACTAGTCGACACCAGGCCTTTGATGAAAGCCTTTAGCAACTAACCGGGTTTTATACTTGTCAATTGAATTACCAGGATTATACCCCACTCGATAAACCCACTTGTAGCCGACAACATTATAACTTGGGTCCGGTGGAATGAGGGTCCAGATAATTGAGACAAATAAGTGAGACAAATAAGTGAGACAGAAGAGTATAATTTAAACATTTGTTGTGTAATCATTTGGCGTTTTACTCCCACAAATAATGGTTCCCACTTACGAGTCCATAAATGTGTAGACCTAACATCAAAGGGACGACGTTGCATTTTTAATCAACTTAAACGAAATGATGAAATGGGTAGTTATTCCCCGCCTCTTTTCGGCTAGATTCGTCAAAAAGCTCTTATCTTTTTATATATAACTAAACTTTGCATTCAAAAGCTAATGAGAAGTTTGCTTTTCAAGCATCCTATGACCTATGATATGGAACCGAACTAGCTAACGTCTATATGACCAATTATTTTGTGTGCGACTTTGAGCAAGAAAATGACTTGCTTTGGAGTTACTCATCTTATCTATATGTCAAAATGTACTCATTTTTCTCTTCAATCACTCAAGTTAAGTCATTTACTCGATAAAGTAGCATGATCGGAAAAATCTACAACACCATATTCTTTCTGACTTAATTCAGCTTCATACAGTCCAGCTCTATTCAAACTAACTCTTACTTTAGATTTATTCAGTTCAGCTCCGATTTAGTTTAATTTAGCTACTTTTAAATCGTTTAGTTGAGGTCTTTCGGCCGAAAGAACAAGGCCTAAGTACTATTTCAGACAACACCAAATTTAAGATTACCTAATCAAGAATCTTTCATGTGAGATCATACAATCCTTTGTATCGATATTAAGAAGTAGTATTTTTAACATATATGTGCACATTGAGGATATTAGACCGAAAATTGTGAGTTTAATATCTCACTTGACTATTTCTAGTTACCTGTGATGGTCTCATTTTTTTCTTCAATCACTCAAGTTAAGTCATTTACTCGATAAAGTAGCTATGATCGGAAAAAATCTATAAGACTCTGTTCTTTGTGACTTAATTAAACTTACTTTAGATTCATTCAATTCAGCTCAGTTTCATTTAGTTTAATTCAGTTCTCCTTTTAATTCATCTCAGTTGAACTCTTTTTAGCCATAAATAATAAAACCTAAGTACTATTTCAACCACATCTAAAATTACCTGATCAAGAACCTTTCATATGAGATAATATGATCCTCTGGATCGATATTAGGAAGTAGTATTTTTAACATATTTAGTGTACATTTAGGATATTACACTGAAAATTGTGAGTTTAATATCTCACTTGACTATTTCTAGTTACTTGTGACGGTCCTCAGAGCATCCACAATGAAGAGGGGGCCATCTTCCTCTCTTTGATTTTTTCTAATTTTCTCATTGGACACATCAATTTATCTTTACTCTATCTCACATTTCACTTCATTCTTTTCCTCTTTTTTTCTCCACATCAAAGAAGATCCTCGCTTCCTCTCTATATCCAACTTTTAAATAGTCCCCACCACCTTTTTTCTTTCTTGTATGACACTCGGGTCAAGGCAAGGACATCGTCCATTTATAGAGAATGTCTTCCTCTTCCTCTTCCTCTTCAAACAAGATGTACAAACGATGTTGTTACATTGAAGAGGACATCCTCTTAGCATCATCTCTCATCTAAGAGGATGGTCAATCCTCTTTAATGTGAATGCTCTCATACATCCATCTTATAGATCGAATATATATACATTTATGCATTTTAGGTTGTAATAAGTAGGATACTTGTAAGTCATTCTCCAATGTTTCTTCCTATATATGTTGGACCTTAGCTTACCTTGGATTATGATGTTTAGTTTTGCATAGTTTTATAGGACCGCTGGAAACTTATCCCTCCGATGCTGCACAATCATTGTTTTCTCCATATTAGAGTTGTACTTTCAAATAGGTCTCCTTAGGAAAGGTTAGTTGAAACCCGCTTCCTATCTCAACCTTTGTTAATACCCTTTGCTTTGGCTGTAAGAACCGTTTTTACTTTACTTTATTGCTTGACGGAAGTTGATAACCATTCCCAAGCCCAAGATACAGTACTAATGGACGATCCCTCACTAACACTTGGCCATTAAAGCATGCATGGTAAGGTGCGTTTCACTATCCGGTGATCTGGTCCGTTGACGCTACACCAATGGTTGGTTACTTGGTTATATCACCTTAGATAACATAGTAGGCTAGTAGCCAAAATCGAACACTCTCTATATACATTATTTAAAAATGGAGCGGCATATCGGATTACGCCTTCCATACCATTACGAAAACTTTTTTTTTGTGTAAAGGAGCCACAAGGACGCTTAGATGTTGACAGAGTTTAAAACCAAGTCGCAAGTATCGCGTCGAATGATTTAATTTTACTAACTAAGCTAGCTAGTTGACGATGCACCATGCATTGCTAAATCTTATGGTTGTTCCTGCTTGCTAATAATTCTTATTTATGCATCCAAAAGCTAGAAAGAGTTATTCACAACCTTACCTAGAATTATGGATGTAAACATGAACTTTTTGGCTAAATGGGTTACTTGGCAAATTAATTGAATTTTTGGGATCGGTCTCAAACTATTTGGGACAAATGGGTCCACGTCATCGTTTGTATTTATTTTTCTGTTTTTATATAAAGCCGCTAGGGTAGTTAGCGGCTTTACTATTTTCATAACATTCCATACAACTGGTAGATTGAAAATTGATTTCTATATAGAACATCCAAAGCCGCCTATGACTTTAGCAGCTTCGCACTTAATCCCCGTACTTCTTAACACTTGCAGGATGTTCTAGAAAATACAAAGGACTGAAATCGCTATGGACATTAGCGGCTTATACTCTTCACGTTTTGTAATACCTACAGTATGTTTTGGAAAATAAGAACGGCTAATTCCGCTAACTACTCCAGCAGCTTCATATAGAAACAGGGAAAAAAAATACTCCACAAACTAGGGAAGAAACGTTATACCAAACAATATTTGCTTATGCTCCTTGTTAGAAAGTTGATGGTCTCATACAATAAACTAAAAACAAATTGACTTCAACGAAAATTCAAAGCCCTAATAATTAAACTAAAAACAAATTAAAAAATAACTACTTTTTTCTGTCGTGATTATGCAAAGTATTTTAATTAAAGGTAAATAAAAGATTGAGACGGGGATTAATTAAGAAATTAAGTTCTTCAAACTAGTGGTGCCATACACTGGCAGCTCCTCGCTGAAGGTACTAACACCAATCGAACTCAAATTCTCCAACTCGAACAGATCAGAACTTGCACAACTTTCGTCATCGTCGTCATCTATGTTCATCAATTCTTCATCTGAACACATCTCGAAGCTCAACAATTCTTTGTAACTATGATCAGGGTTATTATTATTGCTTCTGTTTCGGTTGATTTTCATTATCATTGACTCAATTTCTTTTTCGTTCTTCAACTTCTTATTATGTTGTTGATGATGATCGAAAGCTGCTTTTGTCGACGAGACGAGCAGCTTTCCATCATCAACATTGTGTATCTTATCTTTTCTACGCAACGATTTAGTATCGTCGTCTTCGATGATGAAGGTATTCACGGGGTAAAACCTAACTGAACGATTCGATTTCTCAGTCGATATCGTAGTTTTACTCATACATGACCTCGTAAACGATGATGCTGACGAACATGTGGACGTTGACATCGTTGTTAATGGTGGATTTTCCGGCGACCTTCTCGGGGGAGCGACAGCAGTGTTTCTGAAAATCGAATTCAGAAACGCTGCGATTCGTGCGCCTGGAGAAACCGGCTGTTGTTGTCGTTGTTGCTTTGATTTCTTTAGGTCACTGTAAATCTTCAACGCTTTCAATTTCGTCTTGTTGAAAATCCTCGACGACGTTTCACGTTTCGGATGCGTAAAACACGAAGAAGAGGACGAGGTAGACGACGAAGCTACGTAATTACTTGATCGATAAGGTACCGATTTTTGACGAACGAATTTAATCTTGTTATGATTCGTATTTTGATGATTATAATAACCTTTCGGTTGTTGTTGTAGTCGTGGTTGTGGTGGTGTTGGCGGTGATTGTTTATCGATCCAGGAATCGATCATGATAGCGTGGCGAAGATTGATAGTTTCCAAGGTATTACTATCGCTTCGCATTTTGCTCCTCCTTTGTTTGGATGCTTGTAAAAATTCATAATCGATAGCATCGTCATTGTTACTGTTATGAGTGGTTGTGGTTTTAGGCGTGGAGTCGGTGTCAGTGTAGCTGTCGTCGATAGACCGATAAATGGCGTCGAGGAGGATGGAGGAGAAGGAAGGGGTTTTAGCCCTTCGTTTATGGTTAATGTTATTGTGAAAAGGAATGGTTGTGGTAGTAGTAGCTGTTGTTTGGAAGGTAGACATATTAGTAGTGATTTTGGATGGTTTATTTTGTTGTGGTGAAATGGGATTAGCATGAGAACATTGTTGCCCTCTTTATATATAAACTTGGTAAGTATTTTGTACTTAATGTACTACTTAGATTACCATGTGAAATTGTGTTCCATTGTCTCCTACCACAATGTCAAAAGCTGGTAAACGCATTTAGTGATGTAAAACATGACCATGTCTTTTTTATGGGTTCGTATTCGAGTTGAGTAGGATTACAAGGATATATAGTACTAGTATGACCATGTGATACTATTACAATACTCTATAATTAGGGAATGCAATAATTAACGGAGAGCCGCACACCTGACTCATAACCTTACTATGAGATTGAGCACTACAAGGTGAAAGCTAATTAACTACAGATATTTCAGTTGCAAATCGCTTGATTTCGATTGCTAATAACGAATAAAGACGGAAATTTCGACGGAATATAAGAATTTAAAAAACGCTAAGGGTTATTATTTTAGTTAGCCAATATCGTTAAATGAGTTTACTTTCAATAGTTAAAATGAGACCGTGTAAGAGGAGACTTACGGGAATAATAATAATTGGTGGGGAGTAAGAATAAGAATGATGCAAGGCAAAGACAATGAAGGGATGAAAAGAGACAGAGATTGAGGAATGGCAGAGAATGAAAGGGAAGTTTTAGGATAGGAGATGTGGGCATATGATCACAGTGTGTACAGGGGAATTGTTTTAAAAAGGAATGAAAAAAGCCGAAAAAAGGAAGAGTTAGCCTCGCGTGCGGGAGGGCAAAAGAAAAGAAAGTCTGACAGGTTGGATAATCTAGGAGTCTAGGATTAGCCCTCTCTATACATTTCTAGGTCATTTAACTTTATGTTAAAGTTTACATTATTGTAAATGTGGTTGTTTGTACGACTAATTATTACTCTTTATTATACTTGCTTTGTTCTTTACATAATTATTGTTGGTGTATAAAAAGTAAATATAAAACAAATATTGTAGATGGTACCAAGAAAAAACATTTGAATTATGTTGGTAATGTATGTACTAATGTGGGTGTGATGTTGCTTTTTAGAGGAGTTTAGGTTTGGTCTAATTATAGTCTTACAATCATGATTGTGAGGTTTTCAATTGTTAAGAAAAAAAATATATTAATATTGTGTAGGATTTTTCTCTGAGTTCCAAATAGTTATAAAAGAAATTCTTAATACACTCTCAAGTGTAGAGGAGAGGATAGGAAAAAAGTAAATCAACTTGACTAAATTGAAAGATTTAACTTAATATGAAATTATATATACCACTTTGCAACGAATTTGATTAATTTGGGACATCACTCGTAAATCAACCGATGGTGATTCAAGTGGAGTAGCCAATTACAAATAAACTACTCCTATTTTTCTTAATTTTATGAATGTGAGAGAGTATTCATTTTACACATAATAATAAAGTTTTTATGTTAATGGTAGTATGTTAGTATTATAATATACCTTATCTTTTATTAAGCCCCCTTTCGAACCACCGTGTACAGGGTCTAGTTAGACCTGATTTTGCAGGTTGTCGATGTTGTTTGTAGGTTTATTGGTAATCCCGACAAGGAGCATTAGCGAGTTGTGAAGTTATTCAGTACATGGTCTGGCCTTAAAGATACATTTGATGTTGGTCGCATTTGATAGGTGATATCCAGTATTTGACGAGTGACAAGGTCTTAAAAGTATGAATCGTTGGAGATGTGTTGTTAGTAGAAGATCAATGACTAGCTATATAGTTATGTTTTTACCCTCGCTGGTTCACTTGTCAATTGAAAAGCCACTTAGACCATCCTCAACCATGAGCCATTCTCTTCCTCATCTCACTCTCTCATATCACTTCGTACTCATCCACGTCATTATTCATCAACTTTTCAATTTTACACCTCCGACAATAATTTACTCTTATTCCTCATCATTCTCTTTCATCATTTATCTCTCTTACTTTAACATACCCCACACATTTTTTTACATTAAAATCTATTTTTGTAATTTGTTCGGGTTTTCAACTCGATAATTTATCGACTTCGGTTTTATTATAGAAAAAAGGTAAGACGTTTTTTTTTTCTTTAAAAAAAAATATTTTCCAAGACAATTTCTAAAACATAAAAGACATAACATTTAAAACATTATTTTACAAGGTTACATTAATACAATATTTAAAAAAACACACAAAATATTACATAGGTAAATAAAATACAAGAAAATATAAAACGATAAAGAAAATACAATAAATTAAAAGACCATTGAAAAAGAAAATAATACAACATTAGTTGAGGTCACCAAATTTTTGCCAAATATTTTCAATTAGATCTGCTCTTAGAACTTGATGTGCCCTTGCATTTCT
>VHZZ01009879.1:28622-43024 GCA_009801015.1 Silene noctiflora | reverse complement strand
CTTTGACACATTAAAAATTATGTAGAAAACATTATATTTGATCTGATATGCAGAAGATTGTCATTTTACACTGCGCTCTTTCATCCTCATATAATCGCCGTGTGCTTTAATCCTCATATAACAGCTGACCATTCCTCATTGCTGGAAGCCTCACTTTCTTCTTCCTCAAGTTTTCGCGCAGAGTAATCCTCATGGTTGATGATGCTCTTAAGAGCCACAATGACATCGTTTACTACAGAAGCCAAGTATATATATGATGTTGACAAAAATAGCCAAAAAGGGAATCTGATTGAAAGTAAAGTTAAATAAATGACTTAGGTCAATATTATAATGGCTAGGCAGATACTCCTTCTATTTAACTTTTATCACCCCACTTCAATATAATACTCCTCACATATATTGAGGAAATGGGGTGATAAAAGTCGAATGGAGGGAGTAGGTTATAGTGTACCGTGACAGTCTAAAGGCTATCTGTTTGGCAAAGGATTATGTCCATCATGAGTAGACTAGGCACACTTATGCGAGGTATTATCAATTTATAACAATTGAGAAAAGCATTAATGTGAATAAAATGGATACTATAATATTATTTGGATTTGCTAATTTTAGGAGTTGTCGACAGGTCTTTGAGAGAAAATATAAGGCAGATAAACCTCGGATACATCTCTTATGAAAAATGGCTAGTTTTTAGAACTACTTGTTGCATTTTATATTTCCATCTTACAATCCATAGATGCGATTATGTGAACACTCAATTATGGAAAATGGCTTCGCATGGTTGCTTATGCGCCAATTTGCCAATACTTCTCTTATGCAAATATAACATGGACAAATATGCACATAGAAGGTGGTTAAATTATCGCTTAAAGAATAATGTGGGTTTAAAATGATACTTGTACTAGCTCAACTTTGTATGCTTATTTATAATTATCCTTACATATTATAAAGTCGTATAAATTTTTAAAAAAAATAAAGGATTGAGGAATATAACAGAAATAACAATTTATAGACTATACCACCAGTTGTACAAGTTATACCGTGTAAAACCTGAACTTTGTAATAAAGTATTCGAGTTTTATTTTAAAGAACATGAGCTTTATTAGAAAGTATCTGAGTTCATACATTTACACATTAAAAGTATGGACTTTGAATTAACTAAAAATAAATACATATAAGCTCAGATACTTATACTTTGGTTGTACAATGCTTATATATAATTGAATGTATAATCCTATTTGAGCTGAAATACCCTCTCCGTACGTAGAAGGTGGATGCAACGTGCCTAATTACAAAAGCAAGGTGATAAAGAAGTGTACGGCTGCTTTGAGGTTTGGTGTTGTTATCATTCCCATTGATGACTTGGTATAATTTCAAATTAGTTCCAAGTACCAGAAAACAGTATTTACTATTTTAGCTAATGACCTTTACACATGTAACATGTAACATGTAACATGTAACATACTGTACTAGCACAGCCACAGCTAACAAGTGCACCGAGGGCGTCTTGTGTACAGTCCCCACGGCCCACACAATTGGACTTAAAATATCGGTTCACCAAAATAAAATTTAATTATAATTTCAAATTATACTTAGTACCAAAATACTAAATTTATACTCAATTTCGACATGAAATACAATAATACAATATCCATAAAGGCAGTATAATCGAATGACACTAATCTTTCTCTACCTTATTTGGATTCTGAACTCAAAATTTAACCAACACTTGAAACTTTATTCGTGAGTTTAGGAATTGGAAAATTTATTGTTATATCCATAAACCCAATTGTTATGGATGACCTTTTTATTGAGCCGGAATATGATTTTGTATTGCTCCAACATAATATCGGTCCGATTGATTGATTATAAAGGACTCTGTAATACCCTAGATGATTCAAGGAAATTTGTAAGTTTTTCAAAAAAAATTCAATTTTTTTTTTAAAACTTTTTAGTTATTTGAATATTTCTAGAATTGTCTAACTAATTAGGATCATATTAGGAGTGAAGCTGTCTAGGACATTCTGGAGTAGTTATAGGAATTATCTAATACTCCGTACTTTGAAATTTTGCAGATGTGTTTTAGATGATTCGAAATGTCTCTTTTATGTGCTACAATGTATCTAAGATGTTCATGTATATTCTGGTTGTGTAAATGTTTTAAAATAATGTTAGAGATGTTGAAGGAAGTAACTATATAGAGGAATTAAATTCAATAGTGAGATAAAAATCCGCTCTAATTTTTAAAAGTATATAAATTATATTTTTGTAGTAAATGTAACCACACTAGATCATGGGCCGACTTCTTTTGACACGCATGAGAAAGTCGGATCTCATGCACAACCCGTCACGTATTCGTTGTTAACTAGTCCCACTTACGAACTTGCCTAAACTTGATCTCATTGCGACGTTGAACAAATTATTGATGCTCATTAGTCACTATGCATAATCACTCATCCTCCCTCGAATTGATTGTGGGTGATATGAATGTATGATTAAAGTGAAAAGAGAGCACAAACCTTTAATAAACAGCCTGAATAAAAACTAAAATCTCCCAAATCAATCTGAATAAAAGACGATATATCTGATTCCTATAATAAGTCTCAAACTACACTCTTCATCCAGTAATATGTTTACACCTACTTTATTTTCCCCTCATAAAATAAAACAAGTGTAAATATATCACTGGAATAGAGGGGTAAGACTTAAAATTTTAATACTATAGCAACCCAACGGGTGTGGGATCACAATTGTCCATTTGCTAACAACTTATATCAAATCATGATTCATGACATTCCAATTTAAACAAAAAATAAACAGTGGATGTCCACGAGGCACAACCCTACTAAAAATGTACACTTATGTACAGCCAGGAATAGATGCGTGCTCAACCAAGCAACATTCATGCAGCTCAACATAAATGTCCTTGACATCTCATTTAACTCCATGTCCGTCCAATAATCAACTCACTAATGTGTTATCATCCATATACATATTCGTAATAGTATTCAGTGGTATTCAGTGGTGGAGTTAGGGGAGGCTTAATAGAGATGCTCGTCCTCACTGTAGGATAGAAATTTCAAAACTTCTTGCTAAAATTTTCATTTTTGTTTTTTCTTCAAATTTATCTTATTCTAATTCTCGTTCATCCACGCCAAGTTCAAATCCTAGTTCCGCCAGTGATAGTACTTATATAATACAACTCACTTGAATGTGGTAGAGCCCACATCCCACCTCTGAGGCTCTGATATAGAGTTTAATATTATTGAAACATAAATGGCCCTAAATCAGCAAATTCTTTGTATCAATGAGCTGTATTTGTGTTCTGATTTTTATTCAAATCATGCAAAATTGACAGACTTGCAGGTGAGTCTATTATGCATAATCTTATTTTTAAACCAGAAATTCTTGGGTCACTGAAGACTGAAGAGACATTCTACCCACTTTGGATAGACAGATGGAGGAATCAAAATGGAAAGGCCTCTCTTCACTGTGGATAGTTATGAAAACTGTATTCAATATCAGTTTTGTTCTAGAAACCATTATTAGTTGTCGATGCTGGATCTCAGCCTTGTCTCTGCGGTCACTTTCAAAACCTTTATAAAGGTCGGGTGTCGTGCTAGATTAGAAAGAGACCATTTTGATAATCAGTACGATTAAAGCGAATATCTGAAACGTATGCTTTTTTTGGATACATCGCTGCAATGCTGCTCAAACCAAGATTTGATAGCTTAGAAATACAAGCAGAACAAGAACATTTGTAATAAGTACGTGACTCATTAAGTTATTGGTCTTTACTCTTGTACTGTAGGCTATGTGCATTCTTCGGCAGGAAAAGAGATGAAAAACAAAATGGTCTAACTGAATTATAAGGATGGTTAACATTATAAGTATAATGTAATATCCAACAGCAACTACTGAAGTGTTCACTCATTTCTATATGTCTAGTTATTCCTAGGCCAATGTAAATAGCTGCCTGGCTGTCACGACTCACAACGACATTCCCAAGCGCTTCAAATTCGTCAGAAAATATAGAGGTCTTGAGCTCGTCTCTTGCTGTCCTTCTCCGTTACTTGAAACCTTCACTCATAGGGGCTTACATGAATAAGAGTTTAATTTGTAGGGGGTTACTACCTCAAAGCAGAATTAGGAAAATAGCCATCGTTAGGAAAGATACAGAGTGGTGACGGGTGGATAACAAAAGGGTGGTGAAGAAATTATCTCCCTGGTGTTTTTCACAGTAAATTAGCGGAGTCTATTTAGCTGCTACTCTACGAGTTCCTTTAAACCATTCGAAATCTTTTTTGAACTTGATGCGTTTGCTGGTGACTCTTATGAAAAATGCTTTTAATACATCCCAGCTTTGCTAAAATCAAGTTAAAACTTACATGATGTGCATAATCTTTACACAACTAGAGTACATTAATACAGTTACATAGATATTGCCTTGCTTTTGACATGCTCTCAAGTCTTCAATCTCCAAGACTTCTTACAACTCTTGCCACCATATTTCCATTTATCTAAAACTACAAGCTATCAACTTATGAAGCAGTAACCAGGAGTCACTGAAATTAAGAATAACGATAACAAAAATGCATGAAATTCGATGCTTTCACCTTGTCTTGACCATTTCTGATCCTCTTAGCTAGAAACCATTGTTTAACACAGATTACCCGCTCACTCATTAGTTGCATTGCCTGTCTCGAGATCCTTGGCATCACAAGTATTGTTCGTGTATCCTACCTCTATTCTCTTCCCACCAAACTCGAGCGTGCATCTCACCAAATTTTTCCCGACTGCAATGCAACCAAATTCATTTCAAAATCAAATTTATCTATTATTTTAATCGAATATACACACAACAACATCAGCATTACCCGAGGGACTCGAATGTTAATGGCTCCTGCCACTGACAAAATAAGGAACATCGTATATGAATCCCTTCATATACCGAACTAAAATAGCGAGTTTTTGGCCTCGTTCAAAATGGTAACATCAAGGGAACATTACACATTAACATCAATTTCATCATGTGAACAAATAGTCACAATGTTTTTCTCTATGCGAACCCTATCACAAGTAACCACCGCTAACAAATCCAAAATCTCCTTCTCAACTAGATTATCACGGTCGATTTATGATAGTGCTATTTGAGGAAGGATTACAGAAGAAGGAATTCTGTGTCTATCATGTAAACTCACTTTCAAGTTTCAACTATAGGCATTTAATATATTGTTGTCGACACTATCAATTTTAGCTTCAACCACTTGGGATGTAAACTTGAGCTGAAAAACTGACAAGCATAGTGGTCCTAAGCTAGTGACCTTAATTCTCCTTCCATCAGATTTTTCAGCTTCCTTAAGACAATCTAGACGCTAGCATTTACGAAGCGGGGCAGCCTTTTTTAATGTTTTATCCTCCTTTTCATTCACCATCAAGGGAAGAGTACAGGCTACAAATAGTCGTGACAGGCTAATTGATTCGCCTTGTTAATTAGACATGGCAAAACTGATCCAAGTTGAACCGAATAGGGTAACTAGAAATTAGAAAATGACCTTAAACCCAACTTGACCCAATTCAACTCGTAGTTAGCCAAAATTTTGCTGGACCTGAGTATGATCGCAAACCGAATTGACCCAAATGGACCCGAAAGGACTCGATATGATAACTCTGAATGCCACTAGTTTATTTACTTACATATCAAATGACAAAAACCTTAACAAACAAGAGTACAAGACCAGACTAGCCTGACTCAATCTAAACCATCCTGAAGTGCATAGTGTATCAAAAATGACCTGACCAAAACGAAATTGAATCGTATCCAACCCGAATGATTTATTTGTCAAGTCTAGCTTCAATCACCTCATAAAAACTACAACCAGATTTATATTTTGTTTTTGTGGTGCAGTTACCTTATAGTGAGTGAGTTTCACCAGGTAGGCACATTACTAGTTTAGTAAATTTACAAGGAACTTGGGCAATTTCAATCCGGAGACATAATAATGATATTAATCTAACTAAGAAAAGTGTTTACCAAATGTCATAAATTGAATAGCTATATTGTGAAAGTTACCTGAATCTGACGCGTCTTAGCTCACGTCTACCTCCAGGCAAGGCTCTAATAGTGATGTAAACCCCAGGTTCATCCTCTTCAACCCATTCCGTTTCCATGTCACTGGCATTACTAATAGACAATTCCCCTGATCGATCAGCATCCCTAGAAGACGTTGACCTTAGCGATTCGTCCATTGATGATGTTTCCGTTTTACCAGTGACTCCACTTATGTTGGAGTGTGTGGGTGTTGAGGCAAGACCGCTTGATTCATTAAGTTGACGCGATTGTTTAGAGTGGTGCTCGAAAGAGTCTGAGGATGAGTAGCCCATTCCAGTTCCTCTGTAGAGGTTGCGAGGTAGACTTTCTTTTGTTAGTGGCGGAGTAACTGGGCTGTCACCAATTGAATCCATCTTCGAGTTCTGTTAAATTGAAAGGAAGAGATGGACATAGCATTACAATCACATGAACATTATCCAATTATCTTAAACACTCCCACCAATAATGAGGTAAAGGGGGTCGTAAATACCCAACTTTCCTCATTTTCAGATGACCCGAAATGAAAATTGCATCAAGAAGTGTATTGAGCTACTGCTACTTCGAGATTAGAGAAGTGGTAAATTACTCTACTTTAGTACATCACATTCGCAAGCACAGAATAGTGAGTCATTTTATTAAGGTTGCACGGCTTGGGTCCACTGGTTTTTACTCTTTAAGTTGAACTGTAAGTTTGTTATTCACATAATATGTACTCTATCTGCCCTCGTCAATAGTTATCTGCGTTTGAATTTCCCCCATAGAAAAGACAATATATAATTATTGACAAGGACAAATGGAGTACTATACTACGGAGTACTATTAGAAAGTACCCCACCCCGCTTTCTTTGCCTCGTAGTTAAACTTGTGCCCTTGATTCATTAAAAGAGAAATACCTAGTAATCACACAAGACTACTATGAGTCTATGAGTATAGAATTATTAGCTTTTCATCTCAATTTATTATTTATACTTTAAACAAGGCATATCATTTTGCCTTCAAATTAAGCAAAGATGAATATTCAATAAAAATCCATGATATTTAATTAATAATTAGTATGATCCCACAGTCCACTCATACATAGCTACTTCCTCTTTTATTTGATTACTAATCTAGTAATCTAGCAACCTCATAGCTTAATCCTGCTTTAAGTTTTCAATTAATTAATTCTTGGTCCATAATGTTTAGCAACTAATGATGATAGCATAGATAAGAAGCTAACCTCGTCTTCAGATCTTGGTGGAGCAGGAAGCGGAAATGCATTCCGGCTTAGTCTTTGGACATTGTATAATTCCATGACCTTCTCATAGTTCTCTGTCCACCATTTTTGAGCTTGCCATTGGTTAAACGTATCTCGGCTATATTGAGAACATGCAAGATGTAATTAGAATCTTTACATCTGTGTGTAGATATTGTCATAAGCACAACTAAAGATCTATGACACTAGTCACCTTTGTCATCACTGGTAATGCCTCCTTAATGTTCATGCTATGAAACTATGATATTAGTCAGCTACATTTCAGATACAGAATTTGGCCATTCCCGGAAATAATTAAGGCCATTACCGATAGTAATTTGGTAATAACTTGTGGCTGACTAATATGAACCATCATCTTAGAACAAATGCTGGAAGGGACGACAAATCATATTACAATGCTATATTGTAATCTTTTTCTGTGTGTACACATTTAACAAACTTTTTTCTTGAGGTAATCGGTACTTCGATAGAACAGATTAAACCATAGAAATGGCAGTAATGTTCACCATTTTTGTAAAGTATTAATTGTTGGACACTAATTTTTAAATAGAGCATTTTTAACATAAACGCGAAATATGTAATGGCAGCTTGAAATTACATGGCCTAAAGTTCATTACCTATTTTTTTACGAATCTTGATCATTTGTCTCATTTCCGATCTTAAGTTCCACTACCTTTATCTTCTGACACATAATTCTCTTATTATATTTACACTGTTACTTTTAGTGGTTATTGCTTATGTGTCAAATGAAGAACTAATGGGACACAAAATGAGATGTGGAAATGTGACTTAGAATCCGGACTCATTTTGTAAGGATTACTACCTAGAAATCTAGAATACAAGGGCAATCATTACATCTAAAGTACTTATTAAGTAGGTAGTAATATGTTTTGCAACTTTCTCTTAAATAACTTAGAACAATTAAGCCAAATTCAAAAGGCCACCTAATAACTTTTTGACAAAGTCACATTATCTTTATTAAAGGGATAAAGGGTCCAGTATATGACATCTTGGCATGGCAAACAATATTATTTTAAGTCACAACATTGACTTTAATTACAGAGATGCCAAACCTATCAATTCAATTTTTAATTGTTGTGTGTCCAAATTTTATGTATGATTATTCCAAGTCTTTAGTCCATTAAAATGAAATTAAGTGGACGGTTTACACATATGAACCCCACCCAATCCATTTAACTCTCTTAACATATTAGAGTCATTCTAGAATTTTTTTTGTAGACTAAGACTTTATTTGAAATTAACCCTAATAATAATTATTAAAAAGAAAGACTATAAGAATCGACCGACTTATTAATACCGTGTAAGAATTAGATTATCATAAGGTTTTAACTTTTAAAGGTTACATAAAGTTACTCCCTACCTTTTATCAGATTCTTTACATTTGTTTTTGATGCGAGTTTTTAAAAGACCTCACATGCATGTGACTTCTAAGAATACTTATGTGTGTTAATTATACATATAGGCTCAAAAAAGTAAATGTAATGAATCTGTTAAACAGAAAATGTAAAGAATCAGATGAATAGGAGCGAGTAATTGAATTTGCATATTATAAGGTCATCTCATTTAAGACTCCCCATTATAATAAGAGCTTTCGACAAAATACTAACTACCCTTAATAAGCACTCTTACGAGCTTTTCATAAAAGGAAAATTACAAATCAAATTGGTAGATTAAGAATTCAAACTCCGTCAAAAGTCCAACAAGACAAGACTAGACTACTAGTACTAGCAAAGTGAAATCAATATTGTCATTGAATAATTGACGTATGAAACAGTAAATTAAAATCATTGAGAAAAGTAGTAGATACTGTATGTGGAATGCAACCATGCACAACCATGGATGAGACTTGTACAAAAACGGGTTCAAGCCCTATGTCATGGAGATTCATGAGTTTTGATTTATGGTAATATTTGGCACACAAAATAGGCACAACACTTTGGCGTGAAAC
The DNA here is from genome assembly GCA_009801015.1 of Silene noctiflora. Lineage (NCBI taxonomy): Eukaryota > Viridiplantae > Streptophyta > Magnoliopsida > Caryophyllales > Caryophyllaceae > Silene > Silene noctiflora. The sequence goes on along the minus strand of VHZZ01009879.1, from coordinate 33,712 downwards.
AGACTTAAATGGTCCCACTTTCCGACATATCGACATTGTGCATCATAAAACACAATCAATCATGCCCCACTTTTACCAGGCCTGCAATTAATTCCCTTTTTGTAATTTTTATTCTTAGCAAAAGGGTGGATTCTACTGTAAGTTGTTCATGATCATTTCACAGGAGACAAATTGGTTGCCAAGTCAAAAAGGAGATTTTAAGTTAATCAATCATGTTTAGTTGTTACTTATAAAGTTTGGCAAATTCTCATTTGTGACCGAAGGTATCCGTCACAAGCTTGTGACGGATACCTTTTTGTCTCACAAAATGCCCATGAGAGGAGAGAGGAAAGCACATGGGAGTGCCCCCACTTGTCCCCCCTATTCGTTTTGTGAGTGACATTATCCGTCACAAGGATCCGACCCGTCACAAGGGAGACGCTTTGAGTTTGTTTAGGCTAACATAGTTAAAGAATCAATCTTTTACCGTTTCCGTTTCAGTTATATGTTTACCTTTACTTTTAGGAAAAAGACCAAGGACAAAGCATGCCACCATTTATGGTTGTAGTTAATGAATGACAAGTAGACAATGGTCTCATGTTTGATCAAATTACTATAAAAAAAGACTTTCCTAATAATGAAAGCTAAAAAATGAAGGGCAATTCTCATTTGTGACGGAAGGTATCCGTCACTTTGAGAAGACGGGTACCACTTTTACTCACAAATGACCCATGAGAGGAGAGAGGAAAGCAAGTGGAGGGGTGCCCCCACCTTTTGCTTTATTCGTTTTGTGAGTGGCATTACCCGTCACAAATACCGACCCGTCACAAGGGAGACGCTTTGAAAAATGAATAGGGCACCTAAAACGGAACAAATAAACAAATGACTCTAATGGAGGGAGTAGATTGTAAGTTGTAACCAAGAAGTTGCCAATACCAGCTAACTTAGCTCATAAATGATTAAATGTTCATCAATTGTAAGTATGTAATGATGTTTTAGAAGATCAACTTCATGTAATATGAGTTCGAAATCTCAAGACAACGCTAGAGCATCATCGGGAAGTACCGAGTTTCAGTATCACCCTTTCATATGCTCTTAATAAGAGTTCATCATTTTAATGGATTCTACACATTGTATGTAAGAGAGTGACAGGTGACCAAGGCTCGATACCATCCAATTCAATAGCGTCATCTCATTTTCGTTAAAAAAAGGGTGTATGATAAAGGAACAATAATTCACAAATTTTGTCAATTGTCAAATGTGATGAGCTTTACCTTAAAAAATCATTGAAATGGTCTTTATCAAACAACAATTCCGTAAAATGTGGGAGTATATTCATTTTGCGGTCAACAATGAAAGCTTCCTCCTACAAACTAATCATCTAACCTATCAACTAATTTTTAGGTACAACCCTTCCAATTATGCAGCATCCCTCAATCAATTACACAGGCCTGTAATAATACGTAGTACCGAGTACCGAGTACCTTATTAACGATACTAAATACTGTCCTGGTTAAAAATTTGTCCAACCACAAAGGATAGCCATTAACTCACCAAGTCACAAATACGTACCATTCCCTTCATGAGGAAACCGCTTTGAAAGTAAGTAATTATAGAGTACCAAAGTTTCAAAAGATCGTCAATGTATCGACTCTCTTCTACCTTAACTGTTTGTTTGAATAAAGGGATTTGATTATAAAGATAAAGAGTACTAATTTCATTATCTGGTTCATAATTTGACTTGTATTGGCAGAATTTCAACCCATCATCGAAACATTTAGACCTTATGTGAATAGAGGAGGAGTTGGCCAGGAAAAGGAGACAATTAAGAACTCAAATATCAACATAACCAAAATCCAAATTAACTCGACTCAATCTCAAGTCTTGTTAGACCTAAAATCAGCTTAATTCGAAATGATCCACCGGAGCACACCCCAAAACCGTAATTGGCTTTACCAAACCCAAACCTTATACCACACTCGTAATAATCGACCCTAAATTGACCCGCCTCACATTCAACTCGAGTAACCCGATTACCTGGTCGATACCCAATAGAACAAAAACAAAGCAGCAATCAAACAAAATCACTACCACCAAAACTAAACAACATAAACAAATGCACAACAGAAAATAATTAATCACCTGAAACGAATACGCTTGAGATCATTTCCGCCACGTGGCAAAGAAACAAAAGTAATCAACACCCCTGGTTCAACCTGTGCAACCCACTCCTTTGGCTCACTTTCCTCAACCAACACCACCGGGTCAACTCGCCGGCAACTCGCTGACGCCGATATTGCCGGTGTCACGTCCCCGCCAACCGACAACCCTTTAAGCCTCGCCTCCAACTCCTTCCCCCACCTCGGCGTTCCAGCCGCTGATGACGATGAATTTTGGCTCATTGTCCTCCGGTATGTCCACGCCGGCTTTGACTTCTCCGAATTGGACCCGTTTTCTGATTCGGTGTGCTTCCCGGTTTGACCCGCTCCCCCGCCCGAGTTGGTCCCGGAATTCGGATGTGAACATGGGTTGTTGTTACATTTGTAGGCTCCTGATGCCTTTAGTGCTATTCCTTTTATCTACATTGCAAAATTCATCCAACCCCTCACAATTTACAATTCGTCCTATAATACCGTCGTATAATAAATCAATTTATTGTGAAACCGTCTCATATGTGTAACACCAAACATAATTAAAATGAGGCCTCTTAACATAATACTCTGTGTCAACTCAACGTCTCATTCATTTGTTTAACTTTATCCGTAAAATGAAATAATAGCGAAATTGCGGAAAGTAAAAATTACGTACCTGAGAGCCGAAAGTTTTAGAGGCTTGTTTACTGTTGGGAGTATTAAGAGCATCAAGATCATCACCATCATGGTGATTATTACGATGATTAACTGAATTACCGTTACCGTTATTATTATTACTGTTCCCTTGCTTTGGTTTAGCTATGCAGGTCAGCATTATGTGCTCCTTCCTTCCAAAGTGAGGTTTAGTCATTCAACTACATTCATCAAACTTATTTATTGTTGATCAATTGTAACAATATTACTAACTTTATTCACATTAAAATTCATGAACTCACCTTTTATGGGTTTGAAGAGATGATCATCAAGAGGGTAATTCCGTATTTGAAACGAATTAATTACTTTTTTGGGTGATTTTGGAATTTGGAAGAGGAATTAAGGAGCAACAGAGAATTAATGAAGTGGGTATGTTTGTGTTTTTGGGTTGATTTAGTGTGATTTGTGGAGAAGATGAAGATGGTGTAGGATCAGAGAAGGGAGGGAACAAAGGGGAAGAAAGATGTGCAAAGTGCATACCACGTTTAATTAAATGTGGTTAGGTGCTCGCTCTTTTATTTTGTTTTTATTTTCAGTTGTTTTTTTGCATTGTGTTCACACTTTTTGTAAAGACCTTGTTTTCTTTTTGGCTTTGCTTTCTTCCCCTTGGCTTGCTTTTTTTTTTGGTTGAGAAAAAACTTAGACATAATAAATGGGTCAATTGAATTGGGTTTGGCCAATTCAGATCGATTAGTTTGATGAAAGAATATTGGAACAATATTAGATATGAATGTACACACAAATTCTCATTAAAGACGGACAATATCCGTCACAAGATAAAGACGGATAGTTCCCCTTTCACAATATGCAAGTGACACTATCCATCGGGTGCTCCATTTCTCCCCCCACTTGCCCCCCACTTGTCTTATTGTAAGAGAGACACTATCCGTTTTCAGCTTGTGACGGATAGTATCCGTCACGAACAAAACGCTTTAATGAATGTAATCTTTTATTATTGTATTGTATATTTTATATATCTTTTAGTTACTATATTTTGGAGCTAGGGCTAGGATGTAGGATTGGTATATTTGTATCGTTTTCCTTATCAATTAATGTAGAGGCAGAGTGCCCAAGCTTTAATCAGATTTTTATGGTATCGTGAGCATTCGATCCTGAGTATCAATAATCACCAAAAAAAAAAATAATAAGAAAAACTATGGAAGTGAAGAGTTGATCCATGTTGTCGAGGAAAAGGATTTTCATTGTCGAAAGAACGAGATGAGGCTGAACCAGTTCGATGTACTAACTGTACGAAGTTTTACTGATGAAGATAATTGTTGCGAAAAACATAGTTATCCACCATGTTGGGGGAAGCCCAGGAAGAGGTCAAAGATGAAGTCGCGAAGGAAGCATGGGTTGTGGGCCTACCAGTGGGGAACGAAACCATGGCAGTGGTTTCCTAGCTAATACCGTGATCAATGCAGGACCCTCAAATGGAGCAGAAGGACATAAGGAGCCTCTTGAAGAACAACCCCTAAGGTAGCGAAAAATTATCTGGTATGAGCAATAAAAACAAAAGTGTGTGGTTGCTTGACACTGGTTGACAAGGTCATTGCCAACCTATCAAAAATAAATATCCTAGGTATAACAAATTAATGTAGTATTTAGGGGTCGAATCCATCGGGAGTACGGTGGTTGTTAATTAGTTGCTACGGATAGAATTTTATCTCGGTCGGTCACGAATTATGTATGGCTAGACTTGTCGCGAGTTTCCACATTACAATTTTTATCCACTACAAACTCTAACAATAATAAGGGTAAGTAAGGGTCGATCCCACAAGGAATGTCTATTATTGATTTAAATGTGTGCAAATGTAAAGTAACAAGTAGGGGGGTTTTGATATGATGATTGGTCTAGAAACTAACGTAATAAACTAAGCAATGAAATGTAAAATGATGTAAATAAAGTAATGTAAACAAATATGAGAAAAAGCTCTTGGACCAAGTAATTTCCACCAACTAGTTTTACACCCGTGCAGAATTTGCACGGTTTGCTACGTAAACTATTAAAAACATTTAATTGATCTTCTAAACAATATCATTAACAGATAAAATTTATAAACGGTAGACTAAATTAAATAAAATTACAAATCATGGATTTTTTTAACTTCAATGTCATTGCAAAACAAAGTATGAAATACCTTTTCTTATATCAAAAATCATAGAACGCGAGTTAGAATACTTGTGATAATTCCAAATGAAAAATGACAAACTATTGATATGAAATTTTAAGTTTTTTTCATATTTGATCAAGTTCTCTTATTT
>VHZZ01009878.1:49130-63648 GCA_009801015.1 Silene noctiflora | reverse complement strand
CCCCCCCCCCCCCCCTCTTGAGTATTTGGGATCTATAGACTCTTCAAACACCATATAAGCTAGTCCATGGAAAGTCATGTCATCTACCCGTAGAGTTGGAGCATAAGGCTGGGTGGGCCTTAAAGGAAATCAATTTTGATATTGATGCCGCCAGAGAAGTGAGATTTCTACAAACGAATGAGCTTGAAGAATTGAGGTTGGAGGATTATGAGAGCTCCCGAATTTACAAAGATCAAACAAAAAGATGACATGATGCCAAAATCGTTGAGAAGAAGATAAATGTGGGGAACTTAATCCTCCTTTTCAATTCAAAGATTAAAGTGTTCCCAGGCAAGCTACGATCAAGGTGGTCAGGACCTTTCAAAGTTGTATACATCTTTCCTTATAGTACCTTTGAGCTTTGGGGTGAAGATGGTGGGAATTTCAAAGTCAATGGCCAAAGGATGAAGAGATACTATGATGGGCAAGACAAAGAAAAGATTGAAGTGTTGTAACTCGGGGAACCACTCCCTGAGGAGGAAGATGTTTAACTCTCAAACAATGAATTGGTTTGGTAGAGTTCCATAAGAACCACCATTTTTTTGTAAATATTGCATGCATTTTATGTAGAATTAAGGATTTTCGATTGTTATTCAACTTGTGCAAGTTGGATTGGATGACGGATTAAAGAATGGTGTTGTTTCGGTCCTTGTTGAACACTTGTATTATCCTACTTAGCCCATTTCCTGACTCTGAGAGTCGGAGGGACGGTGTACAACTCGGTTATCGAGGTTAAGTAGGAATTTGGTATTGAAATCGGCTTTGAAGAAGAAAACACAAAGAACCGTCTTCCCAGCCGGCAGACCAGCAGCCAGTCCAGGACCCGGCTGGGAAGTTTCTAATATCGAAAGTTCTAATTTTTCAGAATTTGAAGAAGAGGAACTCCCAGCTGGCCCACCGGTCGCCGGTCACCCAACCGTTGCGGAAGTTTCTGTAAGTTTGATTTTGTGATTTTAAGAAAGGATAAGGGGTGTGAACCGGTCGACCGGAAGCCGGTCCCCCTACGGGCTGGGACTTTCTGATGTGTTGTGTCAAATTTTGGAAAATTGAAAAAATGCTTTGGACTCCCAGCCAGTCCCCCAACCGGTTGTGAAGTTTCTGTAACTTGTTTTAATTTTCGAAAAATCAAAAATTTTGACTTGATTTCCCAGCCGGTCGCTGGGAGACCTCTGATACGAATTAAAACACTCTAAAACCTCCTTATTTCTTCATAAATATTCATCTTCAACCTCTCTCTAAACTCCAATTTATCCCCAAATTTTCACCAAACTCAACCAAATCAAACACCCACACCCCCAAATCACAAACAAACTATCATGGCACCAAAGAAAAGAGTCCGAATGGGGGATTTAAATCAAGAACAAGCGGAAAGGGTTGCGGCGGCGGCATCCGATACAAGCCACGATCCAGATGTTCCGGGTCTTCAATTTGCCTCTATAGCCATAAAAGGTAAATTTTTGTTATTTAAGCAACGTCCCCTTACCCCGACTCGATTTATAGACTGTCAATCTATAAGGGATTTGGGGCTTGATCGTGTAACCGTAGATTTATTTGATGGTGTGGGTATGAAGGCTATGTACTCGATTTTTTAGAGAACCTATTCCCGTCTCACTTGGGAATTTTTGCGCTCACTAAGGATCGACAAACACCAGCAATCGGGCAAGGTTGCCTTACTTCACTTCCGGCTACTAAATAGGGATCATTCCCTTACCTTGGCTCAATTCGCCGAAATTTTTGGGCTTGACTCGACGCCGTCTCATAGGGCGCCGGAGGACTTTTACCATGGGATGGTTTGGAAGGCTATATTGGGCCTTGATGATCAAAAGGGCGTGAAGCGCCCGGCTAACACATGTCATAATGCAGCGATAAGGGTTTGACATCGAATCATGGGATGGACAGTCTTTGGGCGGGATGAGCCTCACAACTTTCGAAATAAGGAGCTTGAAATACTTGGCTCCTATCTCTTCAACAACCCGAGGTCCTTCAAAGTTTTCATCGCGCATCATTTTGTGCTTTACCTCCACAAGCTTTCAAACAACCCGGCGCAAACAACGCTAATTTTGGTGGATGGTGTCATCACCTACCTTGCCAAACGCCTTATTCGTGGTCTAAACACAAACAACATGCAATACATCCCCGGTGAAAAATTCCTCACAAGAGACTACATGCAAAATTCATTATCTTGGATTAAGAGGAACCCGGCTGACCGAAAGGACTATTGGCAAGTTCGGGTTAGAGGAGTGGACAAGAACTTGGTCCCGCTCCCCAATACCCAAAAGATAAAAATTGAGTCGAACTCGGCTCATTATTTACTTGAACTTGAAGCGGAGGAAGTGAATGAAGATGAGCTGCAACAAATAGTCTATGGGCATGATCGCCGCATGCCTGCCGAGACCACAATGAGGTTTAACATGCCTCCACCATTCTTCCAACCCGGCTCCTTCCAACAACCCCAACCTTGGTTCCCACAACAAGGTGAGGGGTCTTCATCTAGTCAACGTCAACCTCCTCCAGAACCCTACCTATCCCCTTCGCTCGTGGAATTCATGAGCAACGTGACCGTAGACCTTCAAGAGGCCCAGGACGATCACCGCGAGCTACATAGAAAGGTAGACCGGTTGTATGTTGACCACTCCATTGGTCAATTTCCGGTTAACGATGATTACCAACGGCGGGGGTATAGGCATCCTTCCGGCCTCCACCCTTCATATTACTTGGCTCCGGATGACGGGTACGGGGGTGTTAATGATCCTCCAGTCTATGGGGATCTCAACTTGAAACAAGACTACTTCAACTAACCCGCCTTCTCTACTCCAAATGTCTCTCAAGGGGAGGGACATGCCACTACGGGTTCTTGGTTGGTAGGAACCCCTTCCTTCTTTGGGGTTGCATTCATGTACATTAATTGCATTGATTTTGATTTAGCATATAGATTAGATAATTCATTGCATTTTTATTCAAAACACACAAAAAAAATTGAAAATCACCAAAATACCAAAAACAAGTTATTTCATTTCCGAATTTCCTCCACATATTTATTTCCAAAAGAAACTATGTAAATAAATAAGTGTGGGGAGAAAATTACCATATTTAAAATCCAAAAATATGTTATTTATATTCAAATTTTCAAAAATCCACACATATGTTGTTTTAATTTCGAAAAAAATTTCATAAAATACAAAAATATGTCTTTCGTCTTTCCTATTTTCTCCTTACGTTTTGTTCTATTAAGGACAATGTAAATTTTAAGTGTGGATAGGGAAATATCCACTTTGTGTATATTTGTACATACTTTTTTATATTTATTTGTAAATTTGATAAAAATTTCAAAAATGCCTAAAAATCGAAAGATTTCAAAAACGTGTTATTTTTTTGCATTGTATATATATGTATGTTTGCCTAAAAAAGTGGCATAGGTACATTGAGTATCCGAAGCAAAAAGGATATTAGAAGACCGCTTGGTATAAACGTTCTTATCTCTTTCTCCTTTTCCGTTCTTTCTCTTTTTATATCATTGTATAATATGGAGGAGGATGGGATTTTGTGCCTTGGATGTTCCCTTTGGGAACTTGTGGTTGATGTTGTTGATGTGCTTCTAGGATTAGACAGACTTATTGAACGTTTCAATTCATATTTGTTTAAAATTCCTCATGCATTTATCACATATATATATGTGTTGGTTTTTAATTAAAGTTTTGCACTTAGTTTGTACATAAAATTTTTTGCATAAAATGTGATCAAGGAAGGGAAGTGAATACCCCATGGATGATTATGTTCCAATTGTGCCTTCCCTCTCCCCGTGGCTCGCACCCGTGACCACTCGGTTATTCATGGGAAAATGAGCATGTCTAAGGAGTCTAGACCGCCTTATGAGACCATAGACCGTAGACTAGACCTAGGGCTCGACCTAGCTACTCAAATTTGAGGATTAGAGCCTCCTTATGGTCGGTACATCCGTACCCGACCCTACATTGGATTGTGAGTAGGTCTCCTCGCGAGTTGCGTCCTGTCTAGACGCATAAGTGTGTCATTCAATTCTTTAGACCGTGAGTTGCTTTTCTTTTTATGCACATTTTATGAAACGAATTTTTTTGCATGTACTTGAACCTCACAAAGCCTATATTGCCTTATTTTTACACTTGCATTAGTTCCCTTTTTGTTCACCCATTTGAGCCTTAGCTTATTTCATTTGGCAAATCACAATACAAGCTACATTCCCAAAAACGACTTTCGTTTATCAAGAATGGGTCATGGAATTTGTAGTATTGTGATAGATGGTGTTTTTCGTTCTAATTAGTGGATGACGTATATATTCCACTTGGGTCGAAATATTTGTTTTATTTGGCACTTGTAAATGAATAAGATGTTTTGAAAGGAAGTTGAAAAACAAAAGAGAAAATAAGAATTTTTTTGAAAAATATCAAAAAGAGTTAGTTTGTGATTGTAAATACTTGTTTTAGAAAAAGATAAAGAGCAAGCAATACCCCCCTATTCATCATTTAAGGGGTAGAAAAAGCCATTGCTAAAATAAAAGGTCCTATGATGTTTTTCCAAAGTGAGTCGGGTTTGCACAATTTTTGYATGAATTTGGATGCAAATTCTTTGTTAGGGTGTAGACGTTACTCATTTGTTGTAACAAAGGCCGAGTTAAAGGGTTTGTAATGGCTTTGATATTTTTCCAATTTGAGTCGGTTTTATGCAATTTTTGCATGGTTTTGGTAATAAAATCTAATTTACGGCATAGATGTGTCTCATTTGTTGTAATAAGAGGGAATAGGAGCGGAATTTTGACTATTCTTGATTCAAACCTTACATGTCCAAACGGTGCTTTGTCCCATTTTTGCATCTCACTTGGTCATAGGATGTTTTTGCACATTAGATTGAGGGCATGTTCTTACGAGTCGTAGTAGGAGAGTGTTTTGGCTACTTTTTGTACACAAAAACACCCGTTCTTTCAGGAGTGACGAATTGAAAACCGTGAGGACGTCATTGACCTAGGTCCTTTTATTCATGGGTCTTTGGTTGAATCTTGTGTCATGTTTTGTAAATCTCGGAGGACTAGCTCCATTTCCCCTTTTCCCCGTTCTTGAATTTGTTTCTCGAGCTTTAGTGGTCATCATGGGGTTGCTTGGGCCACCTTTATGGGGTTGGCACCTCCATTGGGATTCTGAGACGGTATTTCCCGACCAAGATCATGTTTTTGAGATGAAATTCTGCCACTTCGATGAGGGAAGCGGTTCATTTTTGTTACATGCATTCTATTATTTGCTTATGTGCTTACATGTTGGTTGCATAGCTATTTTGTAGCAAGACCGCACTTGCCTTGCAATAGGGAACCTTCCTCTCATAAGGTGTCAAATTGTGAGTTGAAAGGGCTACGAGTGTAGCTAAACCCGATTCAGCTAGAACGAATAAAGTGTGCAATGTATTTTGGTGGATTACGGGTCTTAATGCAATCAGGAGACTTACTCGAGGAGGAGTAAGGTTTAAGTGTGGGGAATTTTGATACACGTCCATATGACGTGTCCCTCCTTCCTTTTTCTAGCATATTGGTCCTTTTTTTCACGGTTTCTCGTGCCTTTACATGGATTTTGTGAACGTATTTCCCGTTATATTACTGTCATGTCTCATTTTGTAGGAAATGAGTCGGAAATGAGGAAATGGGAGCATGTGAAGCGAAATTGGAGACCAAATGATGAAGAAGAAGAAGAAGAAAGGAGGAGGAAAGGCTGAGAAGAGACTCCCAGCCGATAGACCGGCAGCCGACCAGTCGACTAGAAGCCTCCTCACTTAGCCAAGGTGGGAAGTTTGGAAGAAAACTTACAGAAACCTCCCAGCCGGCCAAGCCACCGGTAGCCGGCTAGCCGGCTGGGAGTGCATGAAGACTTGGAGGAGAAAAGATTTTGGAGGAAATGTTACAGAAGCTTCCCGGCCGGTCGACTGGCTGCCGGTCGGCCACTAGCAGCCAGTCGACCGGCCGTGCATACGGGATCCTAATTTATTTTCCAAAACTAATAGAAACTTCCCAGTCGGCACGCCCACCGGCGGCCGGTCAACCAGCTGAGACCACCTATACTGGAGTTTTAAGCCCATTTGTATTTTGCCCATTTTTGTAACAAACTATAAATACCCCCCTCCCTAATTCATTTGACACACTACCCTAAAATTGAAAACCCTAACTTAAGCCTTCCATATTTCCTTAATCAAGCTCTAATATTTCCTTAATTAATTGTTAATTAGTCTAGAAATTAGCCTAGATCTAGTATTAGTTTAATAGCTTTGTATTTGGATAATGGGTTGTAATTGAAGAAATTTAAGAATCTCTTTGATAATCAATCCAAAGTTTGAAGCTTTACATTTGTTTGTTATAATTCTCTTCTTTTTTTAGTTCAATAATCACTTGTTTACATTTCACTTTCCTTCTCATTTGTTGCTTTAAATTACTACCATGTTTATTGTTTAAATTGTGTTGCTTTCATCAATTGTTGACATTTGTTCAACTACCAATGAGTGAGTAGTCACCCTCTAGGGTTTAGGGGGAACAAAAGTGGGGTTTTTAGCCAATTATATAGGTTGTTAATGTTTTGTTTGTGGGTGAACTATTTAGCCTTTGTAAGCATGCATAGAAGGTGTTTGTTGAAATGTGTGTATGAAAGTCCATGGTTTTATTCAATTTATGCTTAGTGTCTTTATAGATGAAAATTTATATTGATGCTTGATGGTATGTTTATGATGAGCTCGGATGCTTTGTGATGATTTTGTGTCCGTCTTTAGGAGAGACCAAGAGATTGGCTCCTTATTCCTAGGCTAGATAATTCCTAGGCTAGATAATCACCCTTGGCCAATTGACACCCATACTTAGTCTTACCTTGCTTAGGGGAACCCAAAGACCTTAGCTTTCTTATCAATTTTTTACACCTTAACCATTGTCAACCTTGTTTCTCTCTTGCTTTGTTTAATACCTTGTTAATTGAATACTGTACTCCTCCTTTTCTTTGCTTGACTAGACTTAGACTTGGACACACTAAGTGTAAACCCACATCATCCTCGTGGTTCAACCCCAATTTATACTACTTAAATTGGTGTTTTACAAATTGTTTTTGAGCCGGGAGTGACAATAAGAACCCGACATCACCCGTATTTTGAGACTTGGTCAAAGGTAATCAACGATATTAAAATGAGAAAATATATTTTAATTATAAGTATTTATGATTATTTGACGGAAAGCTTTTACATTTATTTAACGTCTTTATATTTTGTTAATTATATATATTTCGTATTTTGTTATAAGATTGTAAGATAGAAAATATTTTAAATCAATTTGGCCTTGGAGTCGATTTTGGCGTATGTAGTAGTAGTTTAAGGAAAGCGGTTTTCTGATTTGGGTAGTATTTCTTAAAATAAAATAATAATATATATTAGTATTATATATTTCCATACTACCTTACTTTTATGACTATAAATGCCAACTTTTAGCCTTTCATAATTCACTTTCGCTTTTACAAAATTTCATAAAACCCGGTAAAGGGATTTTAAGGGAGTTTTCAGATCTGTCTTGCAATTCAATTCCGTCTTAAAAACTAAAAAGGTATTTTACAAATCTGTCTTATTATTTATTCAATCGTTTTGTAATCGTATCATTGACCACCAGTGCCCTTGACTACACCGTGACGTAGCCTAAGATTGTTGTTGACCGTCGTTGACCTCACTGTTGACTATAGCGCGGTATTTGTCGTGTGTCTGAGACACGACGTTCGTCATGTGTATTTGGTGTTTGGTCCTGGTGAGTGCAAGGGTGTGTTGCTGTTGGTTAGGCGGTGATGACGGTCGTAGTAGGGTGGTAGGTCATGGTGGTTGGTGCAGTGGTGGCAAGAAAGCCGCGAGTGAGGGAGAGGATTGTTGATGGTGTTATTGAAGGTTAGGGTCGAAGGTAATAGGATGGTTAAAGTCGTCAGCGTGAGGCGGTTTCAGGGGTGGTGTCTCCGTCGGTCTTGGGTGGCCACAGTGGTGCTACGGAGGTTGAGTGTTTGTAAGGTGTGCGTGTGAGTCGTGTGTGTAGGACTCCTGTAGGCGTCGTGTCTGGTGGCTGTTGGGGTTGGTGAGTGTGTCGAGAGTGATGGCGGTTGTGAGGTGGTCAGGCTGGTGGTAAGAATGGTCCGGGTGGTTGATCGTGGTGGTCGTGGGAGTCGTGTGAAGGGGCGGTGTTTGTGCGGTTTTAGTCGTGTGCTTAGTGTTTTGTTTTTGAGTCGGTTTCATAATTAGTTTTGTTATTCGTGTTTCGTAATTTATTTTTATTTAATTAGAACGATTAGTAATTTAGTATAATCATGTTTATAGGTGACGATTTTGTCGAGGAATGCTTTTGATTTGTTTACTTATAGTATTACGCGGAGTCTTTGCTTACAAGGTAGGATATCTACTCAACTTTAATGGTATTTCTATGTTATGTGGATGGATGTTTATTAATGGTTATATCATGGATGATTATTATTATTTATATCATGGATGGTGTATATTGGATGCCTTGGTTTTCGTAACCGAGATGATAGTGTTGCATTATTATTTATATTGGTTGCATTGCATTTATAGCATACTGCATTGGTTGCCTCCAGCCTCGTGTCTGGGAAGATGAATACCAGAATGGGTTTCATTCCATGACTACCTCAGTTGTACCATACTGGGAAGATGATACTTAAACTGTGTTGGGTATCATTGCATTGTTTTCCCCGAGCCAAGGATTGGCGGGATGAACGAGTGTTTCGGAGGATTGCGCACATGCATTACATATCATACTGCGTCCTATTTAATTACTGTTGTTTATTTATCCTACTCGACCATTGGTTGAATTGTGTGCTTTCTTGTCTATGTCAAAATAAAATTGATGCCTGCATGCTTTAATTGATGGCGTCCTGTGGTAAACCAATTGATATTTCCGATTAATTGGGGAGCAGATTAATTAGCTGGTTATGGGTTGCTGGGATGTGAGGAGCATATCAAGGAGTCTACTTAGAGTATTAGATCACTTAGTCCGAGACAGTCACTTTTATTTATGTTATGACTTTATTTATTTTCCACTGCGAGGTTGTATTTACTTATTAGATAAGTTTATCGTTTGAACGGTTGTAAGGATGCTTATTTAGTTAAATATATTTAAAGTACTTTGGTTTGTGACCTTTGTTATTCACTACCTCGGAGACATCCAAGATGGTAACAGTTCTATTTATTGGAGAATGTATTGCTAAAGACTCTTTAATAAATGGGGGTGTTATATAATTGAAACTTTATAGTACGTATAAAGCAATATAACGTACTAAGTAATCAACTCCTAAAAATTCTAAGTAGGTTGCCTATGCAAAGAGTCCAACCAAAAAACTTTCCCTGTGGTCGGCATGATTGCTGCTAGCACCCAATGCCTCCTAGATCGAGAGACATCATTAACGAAAACATATATTCTAGATAAACATAGAGTAACAGCACCAACAGAGGAGCAGCATCATGGCATATCCAAAAAAAATTCGTGTATGCTTCTAACTATAATATTAATTATATGTAATAACCGGATATTTTGTGATACGTACGAGAACCTTGGAATGCATGAGAGGGCCATCGGGCTTGATAAGGAACCACCCGAGAGTAAAGTATAATCTTACACCAGACAAAGTAGAACTTAGACTAGACCGAGTGACGCCTACAGTGGACCGAGTGAGAGTCACTCGGCCAAGTAGAACAGTACTCAACCGAGTGAGTGACACTCGGCCAAGCGGAATGAGTCACTTGAACGAGTGACACTGTGCAGTACCCGATAAATCCTAATTTCAACACCTAAACCTAATTCATTTCTACTTTTTTCCCTATCTCTCTAAACTCTCTCCCTTCTCTCTAAACCTCTCAAATAACTACTCCATGTGATTCAAGCTTGCTTTAGAGGATTGTTCACCTTATCCTTCCTTCCTTTCATCGAAGTAAGTAAGATCTATCCTTTTCTAGTATTTTATAACTCTAACTTTTGGTTAGTAATTAGTAGGAGTAATATGGATAATTAGTGGGTAATAATAAGGGGGTTTTGTATTGAATAGTAATGTAGGATGAATTATGATAGTATTATGTGACTTGTATAGGACGAGACGGTTTCATGAGACGGGATTGTGTCGGATTCGAGTAGCTATTGAAGATTGTTAGAAAGTAGGTTAATCCTACTCGGTTTCAAAAATATGAATGTTGTATGTATTGTAGTTGATGTTGTAATTAGACTCGCATGAATGAAATATTTGCATTATAACATGCTTAGTGGTTAATTGCATCATTAAGAGGATAATTATGATGATTGGATTGCATTATAACATGATGCTTGTAATATGGAGGAATTGATATTCATATCTTAATTGGGTTTGTGTATTATGATGAGTCGGTAATTGGCATATTGTGTGATATCTTGCATTTATTGGGTTGGTCATGCATATTGGAGGACAAGACGGTTCTGGTTGGTTACTTGTTGTTGAGGAGGCGTAAGACGGTTGGGAGACCGTCTTATGCTTGAGTCTCCTCTTGGAGCTTACCACTCCAAGTGGGATGTGCACATTAATGGCTTGAGTTATGGAGGGACACATGAGGTTGAGTCACGTCGTCTGGCAAGGGATCCGAGACGCTCTCGGGCCCGCTACCACCGGTGTGTCCGGAGTACATTTTTACGGGCTGCGGTCCGGTTGTTTTGGTGGGCGATGCTGCGGTGCCGTCACAGGGTTGTGGGTACCGTGGGTGTATCCCTGGTATCGGTGTTGTCTACGGAGTGGTGTGGGTGGAGGTCGTGTTGTATGCATTTCATTATCGTGTTGCATAATCATATTTCATATGTCGTGTCTTATATGTTTATATTATTGAAATTGGCCGTTTGTGGTTATGTGTAAATTGTCACCTATTTCCGGGGTGACCTGTGTCGATACATATGATATTTCTGATCATATATGGAGCAGGGTATGTATAGTTGGTGTCACGCGGGAGACGGGACGAGCCTCGGACATATTGTCGAGTTGAGAAGATGACGTAGTTGTTAGTTAAGTTATATTTGTAGAATCCACTTGTTATTTATCTATCAAGTTTGTAATCACTAAATAACGTATTTATCCTAAATTGTTTCTTAATTGCATCTCCGATTCACCGCTTCGGGAGACCGGGATCGTAACATCGTCCCATTGCTTTGGTCGAGCAAGAAGGGAGTGTTACAAAGTAATATTAGAGCGATGATTTTGGAACCTGGACCAATGAACCAAAATGAACATAGGAGTGTCTAATAAAATGAACTTGACACAAGTACAATGGGAGATCGGTTTTGGATGAGTAAGCGCCTTCATGTCAAAACTAGTTTTTATTGTCTCGGTTAGTCACTACGTGGGTGGTCTTGAGTATAGGTGAACGATATTGGAAATGATATGTGGTTGAGTATATGTTATGATGGTTGATTGATCTTTTACTCGATATAGCCTCTCATGTGATGTGTAATGTAAAGCAGAAATGGTATCAGTAATTTGGCATGTGTATTGTGTATTAGCCATGTTGGCATGTGCTAGTATGAGGGACACTAGTCCCACTTTTGATTCTTTTGCAGCATGAATGCTTAGATCTACTAGAGTTATCTTGAGCGTGAGTAGTAGTGACGTTTGGTTATGTAGTTGCACGTATGTGGATAATGTGCCAATGACGGTAAGTTAGATGGAGTGCGAACTGACCCGGGGAAGCGACCGATAGCTGGTGTAACCCAGAACCGTTTTTTTTTTTTTTTACAGGAATACCACGATTAGAATTTACCCGAAATTCTGAAACCTTACGTGAACACTCAAACGAGTGCGAGTCCCCCATTAGACCGAGTGCAGTCCACTCGACTGAGTGGACCAGGTCACTCGACCGAGTGACCAATTTTCCAGAATCTGAAAAGTTTCTGAAAGTTGGGGAACTCGACCGAGTGAATTCAGCCACTCGACCGAGTGGACTCGGCACTCGGCCGAGTGAGTTACACGGGCAGAAATTTCGCATAAAGCACACTTTTTCTCATTCTTATATTCTTCATATCTTCTTATTTTCCCATCCTTTCAACACTAAAATTCTTCTAAAAATATTTTGTAACACCTTCATTTGACCAAGAGCTTTTAGCTAGGCCTCCTAACCAAATAGGAGTGCTACCATCTCAGTTTCCTGAGGTAGTGCATAACAAAGTATAGCAATCCAAATACCATAAANGCTACCATCTCAGTTTCCTGAGGTAGTGCATAACAAAGTATAGCAATCCAAATACCATAAAATTTAAAACTTTACTTATAAGGCTTATTACAACTGAGCTAACTAAAACTGATGATACAAATTAAAACTTCCTTACAGCGGAATAAAATAAAGTACATAAATTAAAAGTGGAAGTCCGAACTAAGTGAGCTCGACAACTAGGTAACATAGACATCCTCATGCATCCCCATGAGCTCCCGAAACAGCTAACTCGAGACCTGTCAAAAACTGCTCACCAATAATGGTTCATCACATGTGTTCACGTATACACGGTCAACCACGAGGTTGAGTAGGATATAAATAAACAACCAGAACAATAATAAATGCATACAAATGCTGAGACCATGCAACTGATGCACCTCCGCATCCAAACACAACTCCAATACTCCCCGTGATCACATATCCTGAACTCCCGCCCCGCCGTTCCCTAGGCCGAGATAAAACTTAACCGTCGTTGAGATCCAGGACAACGCCTGAGGACACCATGGTCAAGCCTGCAAACCAGCCATGGGCCTAAACAAAGTAACCATTTGCAACTCCGCGCCACTTCCAGCATCCAACACAATGCAAATGCATGCCATGCCAACGAATTATTAAACAATTCATATATCCATACCAATAATCTTTATCCAACCTTGTAAACCATCCAACAACATAAACTGCGCATATCATGCCATCACAACCAATATAATCTCATGCATTTAGTTTATATTCAAACAACAACCATCCAATTAAACAATATTCATATAAGTAAATCAATCAACAATAATCACATTAAGACACAGTTGAGTAGGTATATCCTACCTCTTAGCAAATACTCCAAATAGCAACTTCGAGCAACAAATGAAAGATATTCGTCAAAAACACCTGTCACCTTTAAGCAAATAATAAATAACAATTACTAGCTACTCAATTAACAACGATAATTAATTATAACCATTAACTATGATTTATTATTATTATCATATGGAATTTATTAAATAATTAAACTCGTCAACTAACTAACCAATAAAAAATATTTTACAAGTAAAAATATATCCCATCAGTTATATAATTGTAAACTATTAAATATCGTCATATGAATTAACAATTATACTTTCCTTTTACATTAACAAATCAAAACTAATTAAATTAATTACAATTACAAACTCCGTTTCACAACAATTATACGAGTCATACATTATTATATTTATTGCTACGTAAAATACGAATTAAACTTGTTATTAAACAAACACAAAACAAACAAACACAATCAAACACTGCCCTAAACAATTACAATTACACACCACACACCACTCATCCCCCACGCTCAACCAACCACGGTACACCCACATACAGCCGGCCACCACAGAGTTCCCTGCCACCACCAGCTCCTTCGTCGCCACCCCCAGCAACCCCTAACACCCTCGCCCTAACACAACCTACACACAACTCCTCCCTCTCAACCCGCGACACAAGCACCACGACACCACCTCCACACGACACCACACCACCTCTGGCCACCACCGTTGTCACCACTGACGTACGGTGGTTCCAGGGGCAGTGTCACCTCCCTCACAACATCACTGATTAGGCCACCACCACCGTCTTAATACGGTTTCACGCACGTCCCTTGTTTCCCTTTGTTTCATGCAAAACAGCCACCACGGTCGCCAACGACCACCATCCACCACCATAACACCACCACTAGGACTGACCAACACTCAGGAAATCAACACTACCGTACCCTTGCCACGACGACCCACAAACTCGTCCAACAACTCGCCTTAACATATGACCCAAAAACCCGCAACGAAACTAATTAGAAAACTTCCGGCCACCACCGCCACCAGTGGCCACCAAGGACACCACCACCAGGTTCGACTCCATCACCCAAGACCAACCACTCAACACCCAGGTCAAGACGGTCACGAATAAAGGTTAACGGCAGCCCTACTACGGTTAGGTCTGGTCACGTTAGTTCGTAGTATATTCTAGGTCAATAACTACGGTGCAAGGTCAAGCAAAGTCGAAGAAATAACTAACATAAGATGATGTATGAACAATGTAACAAACGAATTAATAATTACTTTAAGACGGTTTAATAAACTTACTCGTATGAAGCAAAATAGGGTTTTATGAAATCTGAAAAATTACTTGAGGCTTTTGAATTATGAATACAATAGGTCATGTTATAGGGTATTTATAGTAGAGTAAAATAAAGAGTTAG
>VHZZ01009876.1:18092-28758 GCA_009801015.1 Silene noctiflora | reverse complement strand
GTATGTATGTACATAGCAATAACGAGTATGTATGTACATAGCAACAATAAGTTTGTATGTACACAATGGTAACGAGTATACCTTATTTATAATCAACTATCATCTATTAATTATAACTAAAACTATTTGTTTTTTTTTTATCAACCATGGGCCAATTGTTGAATATCAATGATTGGCCATGGCCAATTTTTGATATACAACGTTTGGTCCATGGCCAATTGATGAATATAAACAATTGGCCATGGTCAATCGTTAATATTCAACAATTGGCCATGGTCAATCGTTGATATTCAATAATTGGCCCATGGTCGATTGTTGAATATCGACATTTTGTCCATGGTTCGTTATTATTATTTTTAAACCGTTTTTAGTGCTTTTAATTGTCCTATTTTTAAATTATTAACCTTTCCTAATTTTTGTCGGGTATTTTCTATCAATTTCTAACATTTTTTTCTAACATATATTCCATGGTTCGTTCATTTTTTAATTTATCGAATTTTTTAGTGCCTTTACATTGCCATTATTTATTATTTTTTTAACTTTCGTAATTGGTGTCGGTTATTTTTTTTACATTTTGTAACATTTTTTTTCTTACATTTAGTGAATGGTCTTTGTAATTATTTATTATAAAATCGTGTTTAATGTATTTAATTGTCGTTATTTAATTTTTTAGTTTTTTAAAACCGTGTTTAATTTGTTTCTAACATTTTTTAATTGTTTAATGCAGATGGGTGATCGAAATGAAAGAGGAAAGAACATTATGCATGTGAACCCCCTTTATAACTTAACGAAAATAAACATGAAAAACAGCGGAATTTGAAACTTTTTAAAACTTTTTAAGTTTGAAAGCGGGAATCCATAATCATAAATAAAGTCAAATGAAAACAAGCATAAATATTAAATTATACAAACCAATAGTAAAAGCATGGGGAAAAGATATACCACGAACAAAATAAATCTAAGGGTGGTAAGTCTAGTCGAGTATATAATTAGGTCCAAGGGTCTAATGCTTGCTATCGCACTCGTACTCCAACCCAAATAAGCTGCATCACCAACCTGTCATCCATGTAAACATGTACGCCACAGTCAGTGGGGAGTAACTCAAGGTTCTCCCAGCCACAATACATCGAAAAATACATAAACAACATCTCAAATAAGCAATGAAGATTAGATACAACATATTCAACATGAATAACAATAGAATAAGAGATCATGCGTAACGATTAAGTTATAAACGGTAACAATCCATGCCAATGAACCACAAGCAAAGCTAAAGAATGAAACCAATGAGAATTTACCATGAGCAAACATTCAAGACATCCATCATAGTCTTAAAACTAGACTCAAACACCACTTAGTAGGACAAATGGTCCTAGTCTAAACCTGACAAGACTCTCGAAGGACAACTTTCCCCGAACGACATACGAATAACGGTCGTATCTAAGACTCGGGCACAAACGGTGACCAAGTATCCTACATTAGACAAACGGTCTAAGGAGGTGGACATCTAAGTTCAAACCCACACTAGGCAAACAACCAATAAGGGGCGTAAGATAAGGTGTACAAGAATTGAGCAACACAACCAACTGGTAAAGAGAATACTTTCATTAGAAGGAAATCATACTTTAATAACGCTAATAAATGCATCAAACGGATACATGCTTAAAATAGCTTATACATGATTATTATGTAACATTTAATGTGAAAAGATGTAAACAATTCATACTTGTATCATTCATTAAACATGTGAATGAATAGGAAAACAAATAAACAATCAGGTGCTCACACCCGGCCAAGGGCACCGGCTGTGGCACAATCTTAGCATTCAGAATTAAACAAACTTACAGGAACTCCCAGCCGGTCCAGGAAACCGGCGGCCGGTCACCCGAATGGGGACACACCAAGTTCTCAGCCGGCCGGTGGACCGGCAGCCGGCCCACCGGGTGAGAACTCAGCCTCAAGGTCGGAATCAACAACAGTTACAGTGTTCTCCCAGCCGGCCTACGGATCGGCGGCCCACCGTCTGGAACTACCTGAACAAAATGAAATGGACAGAAACTTCCCAGCCGACCAATGGCTCCGCAGCCGGCCTACTGGCTGGGACACGCTCACATGAAGTTTCAACAAACAAATTATAGTGGCTCCCCGCCGGTCACGTGGACTGGCAGCCGACCCACCGGCTGGGACCACCTGCACTCGAAAACCAACATACAAACACCATAATCCGACTTTTGATCATGAATTATACATTCTCATGGGACGGGGAAGACACGTATGTAGCGGACATCATGTATTACATACTAACATAAACCATACTCAAAATTGATCATTAAACCGTCACAATTTCATGACATTCGAGATAAGTAACATTAAACATATGAATTAAGGCAAATCTACCACATAAAACATAAAACCATATCATTCATTCACCATCCTCATAGTTTAAACAAGAAATTTCATCACCAATATATTACATTCATCAAATTGTGAAACTTTATCAATTTCTAACATGTCTACACCAAACCTCAAGCAGATAAACGCAAAATTTTGATGTAGAGTCGAGTAACCTATCACCGTTACCAATTTTGCACTCTAATCTTCGAGGGACTCATCAACAATGTAGGAATCGGCCTCCGGTCGTCCATGTTCACTCCTAGAAGCACAAAAAGCAATAAGGTGTTAGTTTTGGCAAACCCTAGAAATAAGAGTTCAAGGATTTATCAAGAAAATTGCTAACTTTCATACTGAAGAAGGAGGGGAACGAAATGAGGAAGAATTTGGCGCGAAAACCAAGAGAATTGGTTGAGTATTGAAGAAGATATGAAGGTTTGAAATTTGGAGGTTTAGATATGCAACATTGATGTTTTTGTTATGAGAGGAATGCTGAGAATTGTAATGAAGAAGATGAGTTTGAGAGGGTTTTAGGCTGATTTTGGTAGAAAAAAAGCCCAATAAGAGACATTGGCCCAAACTAACTCAATTTGAGTCGGGATCACTACAATTTACGTCTCAAGGCTACTATACACTTAAGACGGACACTAATACTATCATTATATACTTTATGCTAATAATAATTACTTTTATTCAAAATATATTTTAAATTATAATTAGCTTAATTAAAATATAAAAATAGATTGAAGTAGGATATGGGGAAATTGCGGGTGTTACAATGAAAGCTCCACTTCCGCTACCTAAACGTTCCGGCCACGATCGCAATTTAGGCCGGAATGTCACGTCTTGAGGATAAGGAGGAACAGGGGTCGGAGGAGGAGGATGTAGGTGTGTATCGGGTCGCAGTGAACCCGTCATCACAGAGGTTGTTGATTCAGAGGATGATTAATAGTTTATTTTATTTTGTATGGCTCTTTAATTGAATATTAGTTTTCTTTTTTATTTTATTTTTTTGTCTTTGTATGGATATTTTAATTTTTAATTTTAATTTTTGTTTTAGTTTTGAATTTATCGATCAATACCGTAGAATACAACGTAATTCAATTACGACATTAAAATACAAGCCGATTAAAAGACGACATTAATTAAAATACGTCATAAAAATACAACTTAATTAAAATACGACATGAAATTAAAATATGACATTAAACTAACATACAAATTAATTAAAACACGACATCAAAATAAAATACAACTTAATTATCATCTGATGATGATTTCATATCTTCCATATTGCCTGCATCCTCAATTTATTTTTTGTTTTTCGCCCCGTTAGTTGCTTTAACCAAAGCAAAACTATTATTGAATGCTATTCGTTTAGCCCAATTGAAAGCATCATCACGGGTTTCGAAATCTAAATCGGTCACAAACAACAGGTTATAATCGATTGAATTATCGCCAAAACTCTCCCACGAAACCGGTTTCATGCAATTTAGACATTAATTAGATGATAAAAGTTAAACATAATCTAATTGTAATACATTAAATGGAATCAAACAAGTTAATAAGTCGTTATTTGTCCGACCACGGACTGAAACTTGACATTCAAGAATCAACCATGGGCAATTGTTGAAATTTAACAATCAACCATGGGCCAATTGTTGAATATGAATGATTGACCATGGCCAATTGTTGATATTCAATGTTTGGTCCATGGCCAATTGATGAATATCAACAATTGGCCATGGTCAATCGTTGATATTCAACAATTGGCCATGGATTGACTGTTGAATCTCATCTTTCGGTCCATGGTCTGTATTATTTCATATCTACGCAATAAAACCACTTTGTTTGCTCAAACTTAGTATAAACAGGAGGTAATTCAACTAACAATTTGAAAAAAAAAAATAATAACGAAATTAAATTGCTAACGTACCGTTGATTCGGGTTCCGTCATGCTAATTGTTGTTAATTGTTATTTTTTTTTTTTTTTTTTTGCAATTTAGTTTGATTTACTTGAATTTTAGAGAATGTTAGAGAAACTAGGTAGAGAGAGAAGGTAGTGTTATTGTGTGAGAGTTAGTTTCGTCTTTCGGAATGAAAAACGTCGACTGTAACACCCGTAAGTTTCATCAACGGTTTTAAAAGTAATTAATAATTAAATTAGAACGAATTATGATTTAATCTTATTTTTGGGTAAAATATATATTTTAAGCATAATAATTATAAGTATAATATTATGTTCCGTCTTGAGCGTATAGTAGCCTTAAGACGAGTTTTAAGCTAATTCCGACTCACTTTGGTTTGTGTTGGGTCAAAGTTTGAATTAGGCCCATATGATAGATCTTTTTCCACCTACAACCTCTCAAACCCTCCTTCCTCATTTCACTTCTCAGCAAAATCCACTCAAACACAAACACCATTGTTGCCATTACCACCTTTAACCTTCAACCTTCAAACCTTTATATCTCCTTCATTTCTCAACCAATTCCCTTGTTTTTCGTACCATTCTTCTCCTCTTCCTGTTCTTCATCTTTCTAAGTAAGAAAGGCAACACTTTTATTCCTCCTTTGTAAATTGTGAAACCCTAATCCTCTATTAGAGGGTGGATTCTTCATTTAATCCTTCAATTTTATGTTTAGGTGAAGGTTTGGATGACCCGGAAGAAGATAATTACATCATTGAGTATTATCTCGAAGACTAGGAAGTATAAGGTAACGGTGATAGGTTACTCGACATTACCTTCGATTTTGTGTTTATATGTGCTAAATTTCGATGTTAATGTGTTAGGAATTGATAAAGTTGCATGCTTTGGTCTATAACATGTTTTGGTTATGAATTTGCATGTTTAATTTATGAGGATTATGAATGAATAAGTTGGTTTCATGTTATATTTGGTAAATTATGCCTTACTTCTCTTGTTTCATGCTTAGTGTCTCAAAAGTCATGAAATTGTGACGGTTTGATTATCAAATTTGAGTATGAAGGTTGTTAGTGTATGTTACATGCTGTTTTACGCTCCATACGTGCTTCCCGCCTCATGATCTTATGCAAAAACCATGTAGAAATCATATTGTTGTAGTTTATATGTTGAAACCCGTGTTCAGGCACTCCCAGCCGGCGGGCCGACTGCCGGTCCACTGACCGGCTGGGAACCTCCTATTTCTTTTGTTGGAAATTTTGTATTGGGTTTGTCCAGCCAGTGGGCCGGCTGCCGGTCCACAGGCCGTCTAGGAGCACTCCAGACCCTTAAGATGTTTGGACTTGTAGATTTTGTCCCAGCCGGATGACTGGCTGCCGGTTGGTCTGGACCGGCTGGGAGGCACTGTGAACTCGTGTGGAATTTTATGTTGGCTGTGTCCCAGCCGGCTGCCGGTTGGTTGAGTGTCATTTTCAGATTTTGTCTTTTGAATTGGTGGCTGGGCTGGTTGGCCGGAAGCCGGTTCCCTGGACCGGCTGCGAGCACCTGCTTCATTGTTTATTCTCTTTTCACTCAATGTATGATAGATATGTTTTTGGTATATGATTTATTTACATTTCATCATATTTACATGGATTGTTTACGTTTCATCATGACCTATGAGTTGTCCCCATTATATATTCAAGGTATGTCATGTATTGCTCATGATTAAGCTATCATATGCTTCAGTGGTTAGAACCGTGTCCGTATGGCATTGATATCACCCTACCTCTGTGCTTGAATCCTACCTTAGATGTCTGCCACACTCGTGCGATACGGGCGAGTGGGGTACTCGATTCTTGTGGATAGACCGAGTCTTGGATGCGGAGTTATGTGCCGCATGTCGAATCGGGAGGGATTACCTTCTGACAGTCTGGATCCAGGTCTTAGGCTAGGATGTACCTAGCTAGTCATCCTACCAAGGGTTTCATTAATGTCTAAGAGTATTAGAGTTCTTGCACGGCGATGCGTAGAAGAAGATCTTTCCTTTAGGATCGCGTGTTCTTTGTTCGTGGTGTCTTGGACATGTTTTAAAGGTAACGTGTGAGCCGGACACCCGTATGGTTATGTTTGCCTTGATCTTATCGGACAATAAAGGTTAGATACAAGCCTTTAGTGGCGATATAATTTCCGGGATTGATGTTCCCATCCGTATTTATGGTGAGATACAAGCCATAAGTACGCATGCGACGTTAGTAACTACATCCCGTGCCTGTTTGCTAAAATATTCCCAAAGTAATGGCTACGGTTTTCACTCACATGTGCTATGTTGTTGACCTCTTTATATCCATGTTATGTGACCTCTATATTGGCTTATAGTCGTGACTTCATTGGTAATGCTTTGGTCAGATTATCATATATGAAATTTTCATATGCCTTTGATCCTTGTTGATCCCACATGCTTATCACATGCTATAGTTCATCTATCTTAAAATATGCTTAATTTGATCGTGACTATATTGTATATTTTATATGTTTAAAGTTCTTAATTATGTTCATTTCGATGTAATGTGGTTGGGAGATCCTTGAGTTACTCCCCACTGACTGTGGCGTTCATGTCTACATGAATGACAGGTTCGTGGATGCATATGTTGGGTTGGAAGACGCGTGGGCTAGCGAGTATTGTACCTTGGACCTAGTCTTTAGTTTGCTAGACTTACCCACCTTAATTTTTTATATTCGTGGGATATCATTTCCCCAAACACTCTTTGTATTTGTACTTCCGTACTTTTTATTTCCGCTTGTTTGTATTTTGAACCCGCGCTTTGTTTCAAACTCTTTCTATGCCTAAAAGTTTTAAAAACCTCGTATTTTCCACTGCGATTCCAATTTTTTACGTTACGTTTATATAGGGGGTTCACATCGACGATATTTACTAAAACGTCGATGATCAAAATCAACCCTCTTTACACGTAACTCAGATTCTCCTCCAAACACCAAGAATGAATCTTTAGTTCTTCTCAAGTACTTAAGAATATTCTTGACGGCTATCCAGTGACTCTCACCTGGATTTTTTTGATAACGACTAGTCATACTCAAAGAAAACGAGACATCGGGATGGGTGTACATCATAGCGTACATGATCGATCCAACAACGGAATCATAAGCAATCAATTTCATATGTTCAATATCCTTAGGATCAGTAGGACACTGTGATTTACTCAAAGTAATCCCACTACCTATTGGTAGAAATCCTCTCTTAGATCAAGAATCTTATCAATATAAGCCTCTTGACTCAAAGCTAATATCCTTTTAGATCTATCTCGATAGATCCGGATACCCAAGATGCGCTGGGCTTCTCCCAAATTTTTCATCTGGAAAAGATTTCTCAACAATTCCTTTACATAAGTAAGCATATCTACATCATTCCTAATGAGTAGTATGTCGTCCACATACAAGACAAGGAATACAACCTTTCTCCCACTAAACTTCATCTATAAACACGACTCCTCAACACTTCGAGTAAAGTCATTATGTTTAATAACATGATCGAAGTGATGGTTCCAACTTCTCGATGCCTGCTTAAGACCATAAATGGATCTCTTAAGCTTGCACACTTTGTTAGGATTTTTAGGATCCACAAAACCTTTAGGTTGTCTCATGTGAACTTCCTCTTCCAGAAACCCGTTCAAGAAGGCGGTTTTGACATCCATTTGCCAGATTTCGTAATCATGAAATGCAGAAATCGCTAACATAATCCTAACGGATCGAAGCATTGCAACTGGAGCAAAAGTCTCGTCATAGTGTAAACCACGAACTTGAGTGAAACCTTTTGCCACCAATCACGCTTTGTAGACATCTTTATGTCCATTCATGGCAAACTTTATCTTAAAGATCCATTTACACTAAAGAGGTCTAACATCTTCAGTTAAATCTACCAGGTCCCAAACCTGATTGTCGTACATGGAATCCATTTCGGATCACATGGCCTGAAGCCATTGTTTGGAGTCGGGACTAGATATAACCGCTTTGTAGGTTAAAGGTTCATCACTTTCTAAAAGAAACACGTCATAATCACCATCCTGTTCGATAACTCCCAGATATTTATCAGGATGGCGACAAATTCTACCTGATCTCCTAGGTTCTGAAAGAATTATAACTGAATTAGATGCAGAAGGAACATCTTCCTGTATCATCTCTTAAGTTTGTGGCTCTTGAACTTCTGAAAGTTCAAATTTTCCCCCACTCTGTCTTCTAGAAATAAATTCCTTTTCTAGAGAGAAAACATCACGAGACAACACTTTTCCCTCTTGACGGTGATAGAAATAATAACCACGAGCATCCTTTGGATAACCCACAAAGAAACACTTGTTGGATCGGGGAGCTAATTTATCATCAGACTTTCTTTAGACGAAAGCTTCGCAACCCTATACACGAAGAAACGACAAGTTAGGGACTTTCCCTTTCCACATTTTATATGAAGTTTTCTCGGCTGCTTTAGTCGGGCTTCGATTTAGTGAGAAAATAGCAGACAAAAGTGCGAAACCCCAAAATGAGTTAGGTAGTTCAGTTTGACTCATCATGGATCGAACCATATCTAATAATGTTTGATTCCTTCTTTCAGCCACACCATAAAATTGTGGTGTTCCTGGAGGAGTCAACTGTGAAACTATTCCATGGTCTTTCAGGTGATTATTGAAGTCGTTACTTAGATATTCCCCTCAAGATTCGATCGAAAGGCTTTTATCTTTCTTTGAAGTTGGTTCTTTACTTAACTCTGAAACTCTTTGAACTTTTCCAGAGCCTCAATTTTATGTCTTATTAAGTAGACATAGCCATATCTACTTAAATCATCATTAAAAGTGATGAAGTAGTTATAACCCCCTCTGGCAGTTATAGTCATTGGTCCGCATACATCGGTATGTATAAGACCCAACAACTCACTTTCTGTGTACCTTTTCCAGTAAAAGGACTTCGAGTCATTTTGCCAAGTAAACAAGATTCGCATATTCTATAAGATTCAAAATCGAATGGCTTGAGAACTCCTATGGACATGAGTCTCTTTATACGCTTCTTGTTTATTTGACCCAATCGACAATGCCAAACGAAAGATTGATCAGAATCACCTGTTTTGACCATAAACCGAATTATCATATTAAAAGGTAAGACAATTGTTTTTAATCACAAAAGTGAAACCTTCTGTGTCTAACACAGAAATGGAAATTATATTCTTGCTAAGAGTTGGTACATACTAACAATTATTTAAGTACAACTCTTTGCCTGATCTTAACTTGATTACATATGTTCCTAAAGAAATCGCAGCTACTCTAGCTCTATTTCCCATACGTAGGTTAATGTTACCTTTAGCTAGTCATTGTACGTTAATTAACCCTTGCAAGTGATTACAAAGGTATGAACCACAACTAGTATGAAACACCCATGTTGTGGCACTAGCATAGTTTATGTCTATCATAAAAACATTGGAGGACAAAGAGCTTGCTAGTGTCATACGTTAAGCTATTTTTTCGTCCAAACATTTAGGGGGTAATTTCTTTTTAACCTCGTCTTATTCTTAACAATTAAAGCTAAGATTTCTTTCCCAAAAATCCCACTTATCTGTGCATTATTCTCTTCATAAGACGATCTAACAACGTTTGTTGCACAAGTATAAGATTTGAGTGAATGAGTTTGAACAAAATTTCGCATTGTTTCGTCTGTTCTGATGTCTTTATGGAGATTTGTCTCCCGATTATGATAAATGTTATTTTCCAAGGAAACGCTTCCCAAGGATAAATGCGGTTGTGAATTATGAGAAGAGGATTGATCGTCGTTTGATGTCATTGCGCGATAAAAACTACAAAAACGGAATAAAGGAAATATTAATATTTATCGTAAAAACTACTCGAGAAACAATTTCAACCGAGTTTAAAAAATGAACATTTATATAATGATCTTTCACCTAAATTATATAAATGATTCCAAGATCCGTGTCTAAATAAATCTCGGTCCAGTGACGCCAGACAAACGAGGTCTAAATAAATTCGGCGAGTCAAGTCCTTGAATAATTCTACTCCTAGAACTTTCGGTCGATAGATTTCAAGTAAATCCATCTTCTAGCCCCAGTACACAACACCGGGCCTTGTGAAGCCAGACATACCAACCTTACAATTCCGTCGTGTCCAACCAACTTTTACGTGTAATAACATTTATCACCCTACTTACCCAACGTAAAAACAGAGTACCCCGGTGAGCCGATCCTACCCCCTAATGAAGAAGGGTTTCATAGGTGTGTTAGTTTTTGAATATCTCATTTAAGATTCATATCCAGTATGAATATATAAAGTTTAGTCATAAAACTTATAGATCTTATGCATG
>VHZZ01009875.1:14231-26761 GCA_009801015.1 Silene noctiflora | reverse complement strand
CTCAAGTATGAGTGATCCAAACTCGATTATGCCCTACTCTAAATGCATGTTATTTACAATTGGTGGTTATTGAGGGACTCCACCAAACCAAAACTTGTTCAAGAACGAAATTACTCATCCCCAAAGGACGGGGGATCCTCTAGCTCAACTTCACCGCTAGAATCAACCGGGTGATCTTCATAGAAGTATTTAACACGTTGGCCATTTGCCTTGAAATGCTTTCCTCTTGCATTTTTCAACCCGTAGTGACCATGTGGGTAAACGGTAACCACCTCAAAGGGGCCCGACCACTTAGATCGCAATTTCCCGGGAAAGAGCCGGAATCTAGAGTTGAACAAAAGTACTTTGTCTCCAACACTTATGTCTTTCCTCACAATTTTCGAGTCATGCCTTTGCTTGGTCCTTTCCTTATAAAGCTTTGCATTTTCATATGCGTTCATCCGGAGCTCATCAAGCTCATTGAGTTAAGGAAATCTTTTGTTCCCCGGCATGTCAAGATCATAATTGAGCTCCTTAAGAGCCCACCTTGCTTTGTGTTCCAATTCAAGAGGCAAGTGACAAGATTTACCAAAGACCAACCGGTAGGGTGTGGTGCCCAACGGTGTCTTGTACGCGGTTCTAAGAGCCCAAAGCACATCATAAAGCTTGGCACTCCAATCTTTTCGGGACATGTTCACTACTCTCTCAAAAATCGCCTTGATTTACCGGTTCGATACTTCAACTTGCCCGTTAGTTTGGGGGTGATAAGCAAGTGCCACCTTGTGCCTAACACCATACTTTTTGATCAAAGCATAAATTGTGCGGTTGATGAAGTGGGAGCCCCCATCACTAATCACAGCTCTTGGAACATCAAACCTCGGGAATATAAACTCTTTGAAAATCTTTGAAACAACTCTTGAATCATTTGTCTGAGCGGCAATAGCTTCTATCCACTTGGACACAAAATCCACCGCCACCAATATGTATTGGTTACCATAGGAGGTGGGGAATGGTCCCATGAAGTCAACGCCCCATACATCTCCAAGATGTTATTTAATGGCATCCCATCTCTTCTACCAATATTACCTCTCCTTTGGCATGAGTCACAAGAATGAACAAAGGCATAGGCATCCTTGAAAAGAGAAGTCCAATAAATCCACAATGTAGAATTCTAGCTTGAGTCCTTGAGGTGGATAAATGACCGCCATAAGTAGTTGAATGGCATCCTTGAAGGATTTGCTTACCCTCCTCATGAGTCACACATCTCCGGAAAATACCATCATTGCATATTCTATAGAGGTATGGATCTTCCCACACATACCTCTTGGCTTCATATTTGAGTTTCCTTCTTGCTTGATGGTCGAATTCCTCCGGGATAAACTCACTACGCAAATAGTTAGCAATATCAGAGCACCATGGGAATGAATTGGTGATTGCCATAAGGAGTTCATCGGGCAACCATTCATTGATAGGTACCCCATCATCTTCATTACCTCTTGCTTCTTGTTTCAACCTAGACAAGTGGTCCACCACCACATTCTCGGCACCCACTTTGTCCTTCATCACCATATCAAAATCTTGAAGTAACAACACCCAACGAATCAATCTCGTCTTGGCTTCTTTTTTCACTATCAAATGCTTCAATGCGGTGTGATCCGTAAAGACAATTACCTTAGAGTGAAGAAGGTAAGGTCTAAACTTCTCATAGGCATAAATCACCGCTAGCATTTCTTTCTCGGTAGTTGTATAATGGCATTGGGTGTTGTCCAAAGTCTTGCTCAAATAGGATATAACATGCACCTTCTTATCAACTCTTTGACCCAAGACTGCCCCTATTGCAAAGTCACTTGCATCACACATCAACTCAAAAGGGAGGTCCCAATTTGGAGGTTATACAATAGGAGCTGATGAAAGGGCTTGCTTCAACCTATCAAAACTTTCAAGACAAACATCATCAAATACAAAGGGGTGTCCTTATCAAGAAGAGAGGTGAGGGGCATGGCTATTTTTGCAAAATCTTTAATGAAACGACGATAAAAGCCGGCATGCCCTAAAAAACTCCTCACACCCTTGACATTGGTGGGTGGGGGAAGTTTCTTAATCACCTATACTTTTGCTTTGTCCACTTGGATCCCCTTCTTAGAAATAACATGACCAAGAACCACTCCCTCTTGCACCATAAAATGGCATTTTTCCCAATTCAATTTCAAGTTGTACTCAATACAAGTTTGGAGCACTTGGGAGGGGTTCTCTATACAATCATCAAATGAGGTGCCATTGACACTAAAATCATCCATAAACACCTCCATAGACTTCTCAAGATACTTGGCAAATATAGACATCATAGCTCTTTGAAATGTCCCGGGAGCATTGTAAAGTCCAAACGGCATTCTTCGATATGCAAAGACACCATAAGGAGAAGTGAAGGTAGTTTTTGCTTGATCATCCGGGTGGATGGGAATTTGGAAAAACCCGGAATAACAATCAAGGAAGCAAAAATACTCATGGTTTGCAAGTCTCTCGAACATTTGATCAATAAAAGGCAATGGAAAGTGATCTTTGATTGAAGCGGAATTAAGCTTTTGATAGTCAATGCACATTCTATAACCGGTAACCGAACAGTTGGAGATGAGATCACCTTCCTCATTCTCAACCACGGTCATACCGCCCTTTTTGGGGACAATTTGAACCGGTTTAACCCATTCACTTCCGGCTATCGAATAAATAATTCTGGCTTCAAGCAATTTATCAATTTCCTTATGCACCACCTTCATGAGCTTTTGGTTCAACCTCCTTTGGGGTTGAGCGAAATGGGTGTATTCATCCTCTAATTTTATGCGGTGCATGCACACTCTAGGATCGATACTCGTAAGATCGTCAATGTTATACCCAATTGCCTTTTGTTTCTCTTTAAGGACAATCATGAGTTTTTCCTTTTGTTCCGCCATTAGGTTAGCATTGATAATCACGGGGTAAGCCTTATCATTAAAAATAAAAGAATATTCAAGGGAAGTGGGTAGAGGTTTGAGATCTACCTTTGGAGAGTCCTTACTCTTAACTTCAAGCAAACTTGATGGTGGAGCTTCAAGTGCCTCCTCTTGTTTCCCTCTTTGGCATTCAACTTTCGCTTCATGTATCACCTCTTTTAGAGTATCCACCGCATACACACTCTCAAACATTGGTTGAGACATTGCCCCGTCAAAGAAAATTCCACCACATTACCTCCCACAATGAACGTGAGCTTACCCTTTCTTACACTTATGTTGACATCTCCGGTTGCCAATAAAGGTCTCCCAAGGATGATAGGAGTTTGTTGGTCCTCCGGGATATCAAGCACAACAAAATCCACCGGAATATAAAAACTTTGCACTTTAACCGAGACATCTTCAATTATACCCATTGGATATTGCACCGACCTATCGGCAAGTTGTAATGTCATAGAAGTTGGCACCATGTCTTTCAAAACAAGTTTCCTAGCAATAGGAAGAGGAAGGATGTTAACATTTGCACCAAGGCCATATAACTACATAAGGCTCTTTTCACACTCACATGCCCAACCATGCAAGGGATAGAAAAACTACCCGGATCTTGTAATTTTTTGGGCATGCGGTTAAGTAACACGACACTACATTGGCCTACAATTGGAAGCAAAGTATCATCCACAATCTCTCTTTTCTTGGTCAACACATTCTTGAGGAATTTGGTTTAGAGCGGCATTTGTGTCACTACCACGGTGAAAGGTAAGGACACCTCAAGTTTCTTCAACATTGCCACAAGTTTCTTCAACATTGCCACAAATTTGGCAAACTTCTTCTCTTCATTCATGCCCTTAGACCTATGAGGGAAAGACAATGATGGCTTGTATGCTTTTCTTGGTGAGGTCTTTTCCTTTGCGGTCTCTACATTATCATGCACTTTTTCTTCACCTTTGTAGTGTATTGGCTCATCAACTTCAACTTGCTCCAACACAAAGTTCTCATCATCTTGAGTCGAACCATTCACTTTTCCCTTTTTGGTGGTTTCATGCCTACTTGAGGGTGAAGTGGGTGGGCTCTCATCTTGTCCACTAGCTTTGCCTCTCTTCCTTTTGGAATCATTGTCAAGGTCTTGATATGGGTCTTCCAACTCTTTGTCATTCCTCAAGTGGACCACATGAGCTTGTTGATGCGGCGGTGGTCCATCTCTAGGATTGGAACCTTGAGGAGGCAATGAGTTATGACCTCTTTGTGAAGAGAGAGGATTTGGGTTGGCCATGTAAGAATCAAATGCCATTTGATGTGCTTGGCCATTAGAGAGCTCGGTTTTCAAGCTTTTAAATTGTTGTTCCGCTTGAGCTTCTCTTTTTTCGGCCCTTGCCTCCATATCCTTTAGCATCTTTTCAGTGGAATAGTTTGAGTTAGATGGTTCACTATATGGTTGTTGTTGATATGGTGGTTGTTGATATGGTTGTTGATGGTATGGTTGTTGGTTTCTATTGTGAGGTAGAATGTAGCTTTGGCCGTCTTGGTGTTGTTGACCCCTAAAGTTTGAACCTTTGCCTTGGCCTTGGTTGTATTGTCTAGAACGTTCCGGCTTAGGTGGTGCCATGTATTGAGGTTGTTGGTAATGAGGTTCCATGGGTTGACCCGCATATGAGAGCTTTGAATCTTGGTTTGGAAACGCCCGGTAAAATGTCTCATGGCGTTGGTAAGAGTAATTTCTTGGCCCACCTTGGTCTTGCAAAGCATTACATTCTTGTTGGTACTCATCTTGTGGTATAGATGAGCAATATTCAATTGTATGACCCACTCCTCCACAATATTCACAATGCATTTGAGGTGGATGATTTCTTGGGGAAGAGGACTTCGGTTCTTGGACGTAATACACCCTTGAATTGCTAGACCCTCCCTCAAATTTCTTGGTCAAAGAATCCAATTTGGACTTGTATTCCGATTTCATCTTTGAAGACCCTTCACCTCTATAGTCATTGTCCCTTGAGTAACTACTCTCCATTTCGAAAATGTTTTGAATCATCTCCGTAATCTCCGCATTGTTCATCTTATCAAAGTTATCACCGGAAGCCGTCACTATCATGTCCCTAAACCTTTTTTCAAGTGTTTAAAAGAAGTTATGAGTGGTCATCCATTTAGGTATACCATGATGGGGGCAAGATACAAGGAGGTCTCGGAATCATTCCCAAGCTTCACTCAAAGATTCCATGGGTTTTTGCTTGAATGTTTGGATCTTATGCCTTATCCATGCGGTCTTGGAAGGTGGGTAGAACTTGTTGATAAATGCCTTGGACAAAGCATCCCAAATGGTGAAAGTACCCGGATCATGAGAATTTAGCCAGCTCTTGCATTGTCTTTCAAAGTCAATGGAAAGAGCATAAGTAGCATTTGTTCCTCGGTCACACCATTGTTCTTAATAGTACCCGCCTTCTCTTTGAAAGAAGTGAGATGTTGGTGAGCATCCTCATTATTCATCCCATGGAAAGTGTCTTGTTGAATATAAGTGATGACATGGTGACGTAATTTGAAGTTATTAGGAGAAAGAGCCCCATAATTAATGGTCGAGCAAGACCGGTTAGGGTCCGGCCGGTTTTAATAGCCCATTGGATGGTCACCCATGTCTTCGGCTTGGATGTTGTTTATTGGGTTATCTCTTGGTGAGTTTGGTGGTGTTTAATTTGGTGATATGGGAGGGGAATGATTTGGTGAATGATGAGGTTGGTGAAATGATATCTTAATGGTTGGAATTTGTGGGTTGATGGCGGAGGTGGAGGGGTTTATTTCTAGAGAATCTATTGTGGGAGATGGGGGGTTTTGTGGTTGGTTAAGTATAGGTGGAGATCCTCTCAATGCCGATAATGCCAATCTTCTTCTTGCCCAGAAAGTTTTCTCGATCTCACGATCAAGTGGGAAAAGAGGTCCAATTCGGCACCTATTCATGCACTTAAAAGAGAAGATCAAAAGCTCCTACTGCAAAATTGCACTAGGATAAAGGGAGAAAAACAAACAACAAGTAAAAGAATTAATCCTAGATGTAAACAACTAATCCTATCCAATTTTGCCGTCCCCGGCAGCAGCGCCAAAAACTTGATAGCTTTAAAATTTGTAAGACTTGCAAGTGTACGATTGCTCGTTGTAGCTTGCAAGGGTGGAACCCAAAGGACGTCATTGGCACTAGGATTGATCGTTATTAATTTAGTTTAACTCAAACAAGGAAGGGGTTTTGATTTTAAACTAATGACTACAATAAAAACTAAAACAAGCAAGAATGAAGCAATAATTAACGATGGTCTAAGACGATAATTAAAGAGACTAGGATGTTAGGGTTCACCTTTACAATCTAGAGACGGAACTAGGCATGGACTAACAATTATCCAAGTTGATAACAAAAGAAGACTCAACCTCTCGATGTGAATCTAATTTTTAATCTAAGATTAATTAACTTACTCATTCAATTAATCCCACCCCCACAAATTGTCATTATAATCCTATAACTAGTCAAGTTACTCACCCAACAAGTAGATAAATAGAGAAAAAGGCCTAACTTACTCATTCAAGMATTTCCTCAAACACCTTATGAGCATAACAATTTGTAAGGGGAACAACTAAGGAATTATCATTAATCCATGCCAAATCATCTCTTAGACTACTACAAAGGATCCCCCTTTCATCCTAGCAAGGGGACTATTCACACATGGTTGGAACAAACACAACAAAACTAATGAAAGATGAACAAAGATGGAACAATAAACATAATGCTAATAAAGATGGCAAGGAAATGAACAAGGAAAGTAATTAAACAACAAATAGTGAAAACTAAGAAGAAAATTATACCAAAGGTTACAACTTTGATTGATATAGAAAGAGATTTTTCAATTCTTCACTTACAATTCAATGTCACAAACATAAACTAAGAGGAGTATAATTCTAGTCTAAGATGTTGAGTAATTAAACTATAATTAGGAAAAGATTAAGAGAGTAATCAGGTAAACTTGCATAAAAATAGAGCAATTCTAAGATCTATGGTTGTGTCGTTACAATTAAGGAGGGGGTATTTATAGTTTCTCAAACAAATAGGTCAAATTTAGAGAACTAAGCGAAAATGCAGTTTTGCGCTCCCAGCCGGCCGGCCGGCTGCCGATCCAACCACCGGCTGGGAGTGCATTGTCTCCAAACATGGCATTTTGTGATACCAGGTAGCAGGAGCCGATGCGTAGGCTGTCGGTGCACCCACCGGCTTTGAACATTCCAGAGAGCATTTGTTTTTCCTTCTTCAAAAAATATTCTAAGGCATGGGATCTGTCCCAGTCGGTTGGCAGGCTGTCGGTCCACCGGCTGGGAACTATTCTTCTTCAACTTTGCCTTCAAAACTTGAATGCCAGGTAGCCCCAGCCGGATGGCAGGCTTTCAGTCAGCCCACCGGCTGGGAACACTCGAGAATACACCTTGGCTTTTTACCTCAAAATTATTCTAAGTATGGAACGGGTTCCTAGCCTGCTGGCAGGCTGCCGGTCAGGGGGCCGGCTGGGAAACTCTTCTTGCCTTGTTTCCTTCTCCTTTCCCATGTTCTCTTCTAATTCACCTCATTTTGCTTTCGTTTCTTCAATTCCGTCCCAAGCCCTACAAAATGAGATATATGCTCATAGAATGGGGAATACGGGCATAAATTGCAAAGGAAAGGTGCAAACCGTTCCGAAACGGATCAAAATGCATGGCAAAGAAGGGGAAATATCATGCCAAAATAACCACATATCACTGAGCTGAATGACCTCCACTCGGTCGAGTACGCGGTGTACTCGGCCGAGTGGGACCTTAGAAATTCTCAAGTATTACAATCTTCCCCGCTTAAGATGATCTTTGTCCTCGAAGTTCGATCCGACTCGACAAGACTCAAACGGGGTGTTCTAAAATCCTGACTCTTACTACCCAAGACACTAGGACACTTGTGAGGGTCGGAACGATACAAAACTTACTATCAAACACGTAAAGAAATGACTTGCACTTTGCGCGACGCGCCCTACCCCTCTAGAACAAAGTTACGACCTCGTAACCAGACTCATTACCTGCTTGAAAAGGTGGGGGTAACGCTCCTTCATAACTTCTTCGGCCTCCCAAGTGGCCTCCTCGACTTGGTGGTTGGACCACAAGAACTTTACTAATACCGTCTCCGCATGCCTCGTCTTTCTTATCTTCCGATCTAATATCTCCTTAGGTCTTTACATATGTCAAGGAATCATCCAACTCGATTGTCTGCGCCTCTAACACATGGGAGGGATCACTAACATACTTCCGCAATTGGGACACGTGGAAGACGTTATGAACGCGGTCAAGTGTTGGGGGAAGAGCTAAACGGTATACTACCTCCCCGACCCTATCCAATATCTCATACGGCCCTATGAACTTTTGGCTCAATTTGACTCTTTTCCCAAGCCTTATTACTCCTCTCATTGGGGACACTTTGAGTAATACTTTGTCACCGACCTCAAGCTCGATGTCACTCCTCCTCAAATCGGCGTAGCTTTTTTGCCTATCTTGGGATTCCCTCATCTTTTCCCGGATCACATTCACTTGATCAATCATGTCTTGGATCATTTGAGGTCCCAACAAGATGGCCTCGGTGCTATCCTCCCAATATATTGGACTCTGGCATTTCCTCCCATACAAGGCCTCGAATGGAGCCATGCCTATACTTGCATGATGGCTATTATTGTATGAGAATTTGATCAAGTTTAACCTCTCTTCCCAAGTGCCCCCGTGACTCCAATTATTGACTTCGTGGCTTTACCTGCAAAGTTGGGCCTTGACCCTCATCATAAACAACTCCTAATGCACTCCTTAGCCCATCATAAACATCACAAAATCATCCTTATTCCACTATCCCAATACACGCTACTCATTTTCTCAAAATAACACACAACTCAAACTAAACACCTTCAAAGGCAAGATATGCAATAAAGCTCTCAAATACCCCTTCCAAAGAGCCAAATGAGCACAAATTGACCGTATTAAACCATATAAAACACGTCTAATCACCCCGAATTTCATTACACACGCCCTCAACATGTCTTCAAGGGTTTGGATAATCCTCTCGGTTTATCCATCCGTTGTCGGGTGGAACGTCATATTCATCTTCAACTTGGTGTCCAACGAGTTTTGCAATTCTTGCAAAAACCTAGAAATGAACCTAGAGTCACGGTCCGACACGATGTCCTTGGGGATCCCATGTAGCTTCACCACATTCTTCTGGTAGGCCTTCGCTAGCTCCAACTTGCTCCAAGTATCCTTCATCGCTATGAAATGCGCCGACTTGGTTAGCCTATCCACTATTACCCAAATCATATTATTTCCCTTTTGAGTTCATGGTAACCCTACAATGAAATCCATTGATATGGACTCCCACTTCCATTCCGGCACATCAAGAGGTTGCACCTTACCTTGTGGCCTCTTGTGCTCTCCTTTCACCCTTTGGCATGTCAAACACTTGGCCACAAATTCCGCCACTTCCCTCTTCATGTTAGACCACCAAAAGGTCTTATTCAAGTCCTTGTATAGCTTGTCACCACCCGGATATACCGAATATGGTGTACTATGGGCCTCCTCCATAATTCTCCTCTTGAGTTCTTCATCCTTTGGCACGCACCATCTCCCTTTAAATATAAGGCTTACGTCCCCATGTAACTCAAAATTTGACACCTCTCCTCTTTCCAAGGCTCTTTTACACTCTTGAATTTTTGTGTCGGTCCCTTCCTTTTCTCGGATTTCTTCATACAATTCGGGATCTAGGGTTAAGTCTCCAATTGCATCACTCTTCCTTATCATGTGAATCCCCATGTTTCCTACTTCCTCCTTGAGCCGCATCATTGACAAAGAGTACATAAGGAATGCACCGATTTTCTACTTAAAGCATCGGCCACCACATTGGCCTTACCTTCATGGTACTCGATCTCCATGTCGTAGTCTCAAATGAGTTCTATCCACCTCCTTTGCCTCACATTCAACTCTTTTTGTGTGTAGATATACTTCAAACTCTTGTTGTCGAAAAACACCTTAAAGGTCGCTCCATAAAGAGAGTGCCTCCATATTTTCAAGGCAAACACTACGGCTCCAAGCTCTAGGCCATGCGTTGGGTAGTTCTCCTCATATGGTTTCAATTATCGCGATGCATAGGCTATCACCCTCTCATTTTGCAAGCTTCGGTGTACACTTCAAAGTTATCACTCCTTTCCGGCAAGGCTAGGATCGGGGTCGTGGTTAGGCGGTCTTTTAGAGTTGAGAAAGTCGTCTCACAACTCCCATCCCATTTGAAGCGGTTCTCTTTCCTCATCAACGTCGTCAAAGACCTAGAGATTTTTGTCAACGGATACCCCTTCCTTCGACACTACATGTCCTAGGAATGCCACTTTTTCCAACCAAAACTTGTACTTACTAAATTTTGCATACAATTGATGATCCCTCAAAGTTTGCAACACGACCATAAAATGCTCCTCATGCTCTTTCATACTCTCTGAGTACACTAAGATGTCATCAATGAACACCACTACAAACTTGTCTAGGAACGGACTAAACACCTTATTCATGAGGTCCATGAACACCCTATCTAAAAGGCATCACCACAAATTCATAGTGCCCATACCTCGATCTAAAAGCGGCCTTTGGTATGTATTCCTCATTAATCTTTAATTGATGGTAGCCCGACCTCAAATCGTCTTTGAAAACACCCCGGCCCCACTTAATTGGTCAATAAGTCATCAATTCTCGGTAGTGGACACTTATTCTTGATGGTAACATTGTTCAACTCCCGATAGTCAATACATAACCACAAACTCCCATCCTTCTTCTTTACAAATAGGACCGGTGCCCCCACGGTGACACGCTCGGCCTAATGTATCCTTTGTCTGCCAATTTGAATAGTTGCTTCTTTAATTCGTCCAAATCATTTTGGAGCCATCTGGTACGGAGCTTTAGAGATTGGCCCCACCCCCGGTTTCAAGTCCACGCCAAACTCCACTTCTCTTTGAGAAGGTAACCCGGGCAATTCCTCCGGAAATACATACGCATACTCCCTTACTACCGGGATGTCTTGGGCTTGTGGTCGCTCCATACTCGTGTCCCAATCATGGCACAAGATCATTGGGCAACCCTTTTTCAAACACTACTTTAAGGTCACCACCGAAATAAGTTTCAACTTGGGTTTGACTAGGTATCTCTTGTACGACACCCTAACACCTCTAGGTCCTTTCAAAGAAAGCTTCTTTTGGTGGCAATCTTGGCCCTATTTTTACTTAGCCAATCCATCCCCAAAATTACTTCGAACCCCTCCAAAGGGAACTCAAAAAGGTCAACCGGGAAATTTACTCCCCCTATCATAACCGACGCCCCTTTATACAATTTTGAACACACGATTGACTCTCGCGAAGGTAAATATACATCATCTTCCACCGACTCACCCTCCCCCAAACCTAAGGTCAAAACAGGGTTTCTAGACACAAAAGAATGGGAAGCTCCCGAGTCAAATAAGGTAAAAGAAGGATTAGAATTGATAAGAAATGTACCGGAGACCACATGAGAATCTTCCTCGGCGCTCTTCTTCCCCATGGCGAAGAGTTTCCCGCTTGACTTTGGCGCCCCATGAACGGTACTAGCGGATGTAGTCGACCTTGTTTTTGTTGCTTGGCTTGCATTGTAATTGCTTCATTGGGATTGAGCTCTCCGGTTATAGCCTCCACGTCCACGACCACCATTGAAAGAAGATTTAGGATTGCGGTTATTGCCCCATGACCCGAAGTTGCGGTTGTTGGTCATTCCTTGGGAGGGAGCGTGGTAGGAGCTCCCTTGCCCAAACCCTCTACTCGATCCCCTCTGCCATAGCTTGTACACTCGCTTCTATTGTGGCTAATTCCACCACAATTGAATCACCTAAAACCGCCTCCTTCACTCATAGCCCTTCCACAATTCCCGCTTGATCGGGCATAGCCTCCACCATTGGGTCTACTCCCTTGCGATTTTGATTGGTTATAGCTAAACTTCTTTTGGTTTCCACCGCCACCCTCACTCTCGGCCTTCCTCTTTTCTCTGGCCTTCTCCTATGCCTCCTTAGCCATATTAACCAATCGCTCAGTGTTGCCGTCCCTTGCATACACGTCTTTCACGTCCACTAGCGCCCCCGCGGGGAATGTCTCAATGACTTTCAAGGTGAGGCCCCTCTCAAACTTTAAGGCCAAGAATTGTTGACTAAGATGCAAGTCTTCTACATAGGTTACAAGATCGATGAACCGGATGT
This sequence comes from Silene noctiflora, assembly GCA_009801015.1. Taxonomy (NCBI): domain Eukaryota; kingdom Viridiplantae; phylum Streptophyta; class Magnoliopsida; order Caryophyllales; family Caryophyllaceae; genus Silene; species Silene noctiflora. The sequence continues at coordinate 14,512 of VHZZ01009875.1, read as the reverse complement.
AATACTCTTGGACGGTCATGCCTTTGGTCATGGTAAAGATGTCGAACTCCGCCCGGAGTTTCCACCTCACGTGCTCCGGTATGAACTCCTTCATCGCCTTGAAGTTGGCCCACGAGATGGCATCCGTTCCCTCTCCCTTGTAGTACTCCTTCATCGCCTCCCATTCTTTAAGCCATCAATTGCTCACTTGACCACTCAAGTATAAGGCCGCTTGCTCGACATTCAAATCGTTCGGGCACTTAACCACTTAGAATATGTTCTCCATCTCGCGCACCCAATTG
>VHZZ01009874.1:46773-58710 GCA_009801015.1 Silene noctiflora | reverse complement strand
TGCCCATATAAACCGAAATCTCATATGTAAGTGAAATTTCTTCTTTATATCTTGTTTTGTTGTGCATGCATCAAGATCTAAATAATTAATATGTTAATTAGAGAATCAGTATGTTCATATCCAGTATGTGAATCCCTTCACATTGTTGACGAGTCCCTTGAAGATTAGAGTGAAAAAGAGGTAACGGTGATAGGTTACTCGACTCTACATCAAATTTATGTGTTTAGATGCTTAAATTTTGGTTTAGGCATAAATTGATATAGTTTGACAATTTGGTGAATGTTATGCATTGGTGATGAAATTCTATGTTTAAACTATGAGGATGGTGAATGAATGAGATGGTCTTATGTCTTATGTGGTAGTTTTTCCTTAATTCACGTGTTTAATGTCATTTGTCTCGAAAGTCATGAAATTGTGACGGTTTAATGATCAATTTTGAGTGTCGTTGATGTTGGTATGCAATACATGATGTTTCCCGCTGCATATGTGTCTTCCCCGTCCCATGAGAATGTGGAATTCATTATCAAAAGTCGGATTTTGGTTTTTGTATGTTGGGTTTTTGAGTGCAGGTGTCCCTAGTCGGGTGGCTGGCTGCCGGTGCCCTGGACCGGCTGGGAACCTTCTGCTTCATTTTTGTGAAAAATTGGTGTTCGGTGTGTCCCAGCCGGTAGGCTGGCTGCCGGTCCACTGGCCGGCTGGGAGCACTATAGAACCTTGCATTTCTTGACATTTGGGTGTTATCCCAGCCGTCCACCGACCAGCCTTGGCCGGCTAGGAGTACCTGTAAGTTTTTGGTTGAAATTGTTGTTGGCTAGTGTCCCGGCCGGTGGGCTAGCTGCCGGTCCACAGGCCGGCTGTGAGTGTTCCAGAATGCATGATGTTCAAACATTTACCCTGTGTACTAGTCGGTGGGCCGGCTACCGGTCCACCGGCCGGCTGAATGACTTTTCCAATTTTTGTCATTTGACAGGGTGACTGGGCCGGTTTGCCGGCAGCCGGTGCCCTTGGCCGGCTGTGAGCACTTGATTGCTTATTTGTTTTCCTATTCATTGACATGTTTAATAAGTGATACATACAAGTATGAATTGTTTACATCTTTTCGCATGAAATGTTACATAATAATCATGTATAAGCTATTATGAGCGTGTATCCGTTTGATGTATTGATTAACATGATTAGGGTATGACTTCTTTCTAATGAGAGTATTCTTTACCAGTTGATTGAGTTGCTTAATTCTTGTACATCTTATCTTACGCCTCTCTTTGGTTGTTTGCCTAGTGTGGGTTTGCTCTTAGATGTCCGCCTCCTTAGACCGTTTGTCTAATGTGGGGTACTTGCTCACCGTTTGTGCCCGAGTCTTAGATACGACCGTTATTTGTATGTCGTTCGGGGGAAGTTGTCCTTCGAGAGTCTGGCCAGGTTAAGACTTGGACCGTTGTCCTACTAAGTGGAGTTGAGTCTAGAGTTGTAAGACTACGATTGATGTCTTCAATCTTTGCTCACGGTAAATTCTCATTGGTTTCATCCTTTAGCATTTCTTATGGTTCATTGGTGTGGATTGTTACCGTTATCACTTAATCATTACGCATGATCTCTTATTCTATCTTTATTCATGTTGATTATGTTGTATTTAATTGTAATTGCTTATCTACAATGTTGTCTATGTATATTTCGATGCATTGTGGCTGGGAGAACCTTGAGTTACTCCTCACTGACTGTGGCATTCATATTTACATGGATGACTGGTTGGTGATGCAGCTTATTAGGGTTGGAGCATAAGTGAGCTACCGAGCATTAGACCCTTGGACCTAATTTTATACTCGACTAGACTTACCACCCTTAGACTTATTTAATTTGTGGGATATCTTTTCCCCATGCTTTAACTATTGGTTTGTATAACTTAATATTTATGCTTGTTTTCGTTTGACTTTAGTTATGATTATAGATTCCCACTTTCAAACTTAAAGAGTTTTAAAAAGTTTCAAATTCCGCTATTTTTCATGTTCATTTACGTTATGTTATAGCGGGGTTTCACAGTTGGTATCAGAGTAACCCTGCGACCGTGTGGTGATGGGAGGCAGTGGTTATACGCTCACGGAGGCAGTTGTTATACGCTCCATTGTGATCACCCACCTAGCGGGGGATGATTCTAGGGTAGCGGTTATGCTCCCAGGCGCAACGAGGACGTTGCGTTCTTCAAGTGAGGGTGATTGTAACACCCCACCTAATTTAAGAGGTCCAATGATAAGCTTAAATGACTAGTGCTTAAAGGGATTRAAAGTACTACTCATATCAACAAAGTGCACTTTCTTTTCYAGTTATCCATGCGAAAGAACCAAAAAGTTAAGCGTGCTTGACTGAGAGTAGTCTTAGGATGGGTGACCTCCTGCGAAGGTTCCTGGGATGCACATGAGTGAGGACAAAATGCGTTGGAAAGGACCCGTGTTGATTTGTGGGTCATGTACATAACCTGGCGAGTTATCGTGAGTAACCTCTCCCGAACCTAGGTTTGGGCCGGGGTGTTACATTCGAAATATGAGGACTAAAAGTTATTTGGCCATGGGACGAAATGTTCTACGTTGTGAAATATTGCTTAAAGGTATTGAGTGCACTTGGTGAAAGTAAGCAATCTTTGATATTAATGCATATGAGATATGATGGTATTTATGAGCGTTAACTATATGCTTAAAGGTGATTCATTTATGGAATCGTTGTGGTCTTAAGACGACTAGGTTATATCGAGATAAAATAGGTTATTTGGGAAGGAATTGGTTTGACGATCAGTACGTGTTGCGAATTATGACGATATGAATTCGATGTGAATTTTGAGATTGTGGAGTGTGTAAATAACACTGAGCATGTAAGATATCTCTTTATTGTTTGAGTGTTGATAGGGATCAGAGTGCGCAGCGGTTAGGATTCCGAGATGACTTTTGTTGATGATCACTTGTAATTCTTACCTTGTTTTGATCTTATCTTTGAACTTTAACTTTTGAGAACGAAACTTCTTTTTAGAGGTTGGATTGTAACACCACGTATTTTTTAATAATATTTTATTCGGAAAATTATTTATTAAATTAATTATTTTGAAGTTTAACAGTGTATTTTCAATAAATATATTCATCGCGTTCGTTCTCTATTTCTATTATTTCGTGTTTTGACAAACTTTGAACGGGTTAAGATGTCCGGGCATGATTTGACTATTTTAATATAATAGCTGCTTCTCTTACATAAATTCTCCTTGTGTTTTAATATGGTCCTATCCAATTTGTACTCAGATAACTCATTGTATGAGTTAATGGTCATAAAGCCCATTAGTTAATCCCCTTATAAAAGAATTTAACCTAGCAAGCAACTAGGTCATTAATTTTTTTTACATGCGTGAATGTCGCGCCTCCTATCTCCTTATTTTATCTCTTTTGTTCTCTTTTCTCTCTTTCAACTGCATTGTTATGCATCTTTCCTTCTTCTCAATTCAAAATAAAAATATATTTTCATAAACTTGTCTCTTACCTTTACAACATATTCATCTCCAAATAATTTTCTGGGAATTATTTGTATAGACTTTTAGACCTACCTTTACAGTCTCTTATTTTGAGGGTAAAGAAGAAGATTTCATTCCTTTGGCGTTTTTGAAAAAGGATTTGCGTAGCACATTTCCTGGCACATGGGTTTGGTCATTCTTTAATGTCTATTTGTGGGGACGTTGACACGTGTTGGAGACAAGGCTTGTAGATCGTGTCTTTCGTGGAGGTTTTCATTAATTTACATCAGTAATTGCTAAAGGCAACTAGGTGTTTATCTCCTAATTGCGTTTATGCCAAATGATGTGATTTACTTGATTTAATGATTTATTTGCGTAATTGGTATTTGTTAGATTATTTATTATCATGATTTATTATGTTTCATATGTTTGTATATATTTTAACGCTTTAATTATATATCGTGTCTTGTTTATATGTTTATTATGGGTGTCATGTACGCAATTAGGGTTTACGAATGAAACCCTAGTGGCGGTATGATATGCGGCGAAGAATGAGATTCAAGGTTATAGCTAAAGCTAGTACAACCTTGATGATGATTCGAGTGTTATAGCTGGTGTTAGTACAACTTTGGGTTGATACTCAAGTTATGGCTGAAACGGGTATAACATTGGAAATATAAATCATGGCTATAGCAGAATCTACTATTACATTGGATACGAGTTAAGGTTATAGTTGAGATTAACGTAACCGTGGGATTGTGGCTCAAGGTTATGGTTGGATCTAGTATAACTTTGAGTATCTGTCAGGGTTATGGTCGAGGTTAGTATAACCTCAAAGGTATTCTTTGAAGATATAGTCGAAGCTACTATAATCTCGCATCAAGAGTTTATGTTATGACCAAAGTTACTATGACCTTGGTTGTTTACGCTTGTTTTATATGTGGTGTTTTATTCAGTTATAGTATAACGCTATGTTTTCTTATGCCGTTTGGTTACTCGTGTTAATATGAGAATTAAGATAGTCAGCTATACTATCTTATGATTTGAGTCGTGATGTTGTTCACACATGTTTTTGCAGTCAGTTAAACTGTGCACTTGTTTTTGGCTAGTTGTATAGATGAGGTGAGGTGTCAATTATATATTAATCGGAATGATCAAACGCTACTCCTTCTGGGATTTGCCGTAGGTCTATGTTCGTGATTGGCGAGAGGCAATTCTTATACGCTCTGGTCCCCGTGTGTCGTTCGGTGTACAGTTATTGCAACGAGAGTCTAGCATGGTCTTAAACATATATGCAGTTGATGTACGCTATACATAGTACCGTGGATGCATTTGTTATACAATCCACACCGATGAAGGCACTTGTTATACGCTCCGTCCGTTCATAAGAAGTAGTTATACGCTCTGACAGTTAAAGGCAGTTTTTGTACGCTCTAACGACGTTCGTTCTATACACTATGCTTGTGTAATTGGACGCATTTGTTATACGCTCCATGGTTGGCTACTCGGTTCTTCCGTTGTTGATTTTAAACGGTTGGTGATGTCGTTGTGTTGCGCTTATATCTTGATATGTCATTGTTTGACAGTCAGTTGGTGTGGGTTTTCATGAGGATGGATGATCTCACATGTTTACTGGTTTTGCATTTCAATTTTTATTAATTATTGGTTATATTCAGTTGTTGTAAACATGCGTGGGGAGAGCATCTAGTTACTCCCGACTGATTGTCGACCCCTATTCTCAGGTTGTTCGGTTGATTTGCTACTTGGATGATATCTTCTTGGGGAAGTATTGTGCGGCGAGATGAATAATAAGTTAGGACTTTGTTTCATTTTTTGAAAACCCATTAATAATGTATTTGTTTGGATTTTCATTTATTAACGAACCGAATTGGTCAGGTGTTTCTGCCACCTTGACCCTTTCATCAGTGTTATACTCTGATTATTCTTTATTATACGTTTTTTTTCTTTGTTATATAAACCGGGTTGTTACAAATAAGAGGCCATTATCTCCTCATTATCGTTGGGTTAGGCCAGTATTGAGGTGATAATTGATCCTTCATTAAGTAACTTCCTTGAGGCTGTTTGAGAGTCCAATAATATTTAAACGACTATTGATTAAATGTGCCAAGTGTTAATTTAAGGCAGACAACTCTTCAATTGCTGCGTGAAACTTGTAGGGAAACCCTAATGGAAAGATAATTTGTTTTGGTTGTCCTGGTCATGGAGGATATCCCTCAAAAGACATTTGTATGTTTACAGCATTTGCCCCGGGGGGGTGAAAGTTTAGGTATGATAATAGTCTTTTTTAAGCATGTCAGGCATGCTTCAATAATCAACCCCGCAATGATTTCAATTTTGCGTAGCTATTTTTTTTTGTTTTTTTTTGAAAATCATTCGTTAATGGGATACCTGTATGATGGAAGCGCTTATGATCCTCTACCAGATCGGAGGGCATTGTTCCAGCTAGACTATCTTGAACGATGCTACTAGTTTTGTCTTTTCTTGTGACGCATGTCAAATGATGGGTAATATATCTCAAAGCCATAAGTAGCCTTAAACTGGGAACTTGGAGGTGGAGATTTTTTACCTTTGGGGTTTTACTACCAAGGGTCGCTCCCATCATCTCATGGGATTCAGTATATACTAGTAATTCTTGACTATGTTTATAAGTGGGTGGAAGCTGTTGATAGATAATGGCGTTCAATATCACATTAGTAAGTCCTTGTTTAAGGTTGGATCCACCACATTAAGCCCGCCTTCCTAGAATCCCTTGACTCGGAAAAATGATTCGGGTCCAGGTTCTCAAGCCAAGCAGGTAGCTTTGTGATGTAAGTGCATTTTAGGAAAGATGATCTAAATATTCAACATCAGTCCCACAAATTTGGAAGGTATCATCCACTACAAACCCCAAAATTTTGAGTTTAGCATTTTTGTTCAAACTTTGTAATTGGTACATCCATAGGTAGAGTCCATTTGTTCAAAATATACTTGCTTCAATATGCTGTCTGAACTTTATCTCTGATCCAATTACAGCCTCTGGCTATAGTGTATTAACAACCCAGATGATTTGTCCAAATATTTTGTGGGTATACCTTTGCCATAATACCCTTCATCTGGCAAATCTTCCTCCAATACCAGCTAGAATCTGGTGGTGGTGAATAGTTTTGCAAGGATTTGTCTTTTATGTAGATGTGAGTGACCCATTTGACTCAAAGATGGTCTGATTTGGAATATATCCATTATACCAACTTGCTAACCGCTGCTTTGTTCCAAAGGTTATTATTTTTCAATCCTAAACCCCTTTCAGTTTTACGCATACAAATCTTGTCCCAGGATATCAGAGGTGTGTGTAGATACTCCATTCCTCAATCCAAAAGAAAATTTCTACAAATCCTCTTAATTCTGGTAACGATTCTTCTAAGTAAAATGAACATGGCTGCCCAATAATTGTGGTAGGTTTTGAGGACAGCGTTGATTAATACTAATCTTCCTGCATATGAGAGCTTTCTTGCTCCCAATCCTCTAATCATGGCTATAAGCTTACTAATATGAGGCATACAATCTTGAGCTTTCAATTCTTCTCTAACACCATTAAAGTAAGCATTTGATTTCCCCTTGCTCATATTTAAATCAGAAGCCTTAGAAAAAGTAGAAAAATTCCTTAGAATGATCATGATAGACTTTACCTCACCCTTGCAAGAAAGTAATAAATCATCTGCAATTATTAGGTGAGTGAGCTTCAGAGATTTACAAAGAGGGTGATATTTAAAGTACTCCATGCAAAGAGTGAACAACAGAGGTGAGAGAGAGTCCCCTTCCCTCAACCCCCTCTTCCCCTTAAAGAATCCAAACATATCCCCATTTAAATTGAGAGAATAATTAGCAGTTGTAACACACAGAAGTATCAAATGCATGAATTGCTTAGGAAATTTCATTGCTCTCGTCATGTTTGCTAGGAATTCCCGTTCTATTGCATCATATGCCCTTTGATTATTTATCTTAAATAAGCATCTATATGAACCAACTTTCTTACTGTAGAGCTTAATGAGATCTTGGAAAATTAAAATGTTTTCCATAATGCTTATACCTTAAATAAATCAACCCTGAGTATAGGAGATTAGTTCAGGTAATACACATGCTAATATGTTGCAAAGCAGCGTGGATATGCACTTGTACATCCAATAGGCCTGTATTATATATCAGGTGTATGTTTGTCAACCTTAGGTATTAAAGTGATCACAATAGCATTGAGCTGCTTCAAAAGACAACCACACTCAAAAAAATCAAGCACAACATCAGTTAAATCTCTTCGCATAATGTCCCAAGAATCCTTAATGAACTTACTAGAAAAAAACATCTGGCCTAGGGGCCTTATCATTTGGGATATGGAACATTACCTCCTTGACTTCTTCTCTTGTAATAGGTCTCATAAGTTGTTGAATGATGGTGTCATCACAAGTCTTCCCCTTTTTTTACAATTTTTTTGTTCACCTTTGTAGTTTGTGTGTGAGAACCCAATAACATTTGACAGTACTCCAGGAAAGCCCCCTGAATGCTGTCATCATTCTTTTTTGTGCATATCTGGTCTCTATGATTCTTAATCTGAGTAATAAAATGCTTATTTCTCCTAGCCTCAATAACCTCATGGAAACAAGATGAGTTGACATCCCCATCCTTAACCCAATGAGCCTTAGCTTTCTATTTTAGAAATGCCATCTTTGCATCCTGGAGTTTTTTAGAGGCCTGAATTGCCTCATATTCCTTCCTTATTCACTCAGTATTCCCTGGCTTCTACACTAGCTCCTGCTGTTAACGGAATAAATTACTCTAATCCATATTAGCATTGTATTCAATGTTAGAAAAATGATCCTTATTAAGCTATTTGAGTGCAGGCTTTAAAGCCTTCAGTTTTCTGACAATAATATACATTTTAGTACCCTCTAATTCTTGAGAGCACACCTTTTGCATACACTCCAAGAAGTCAGGAGTTGTAATCCAAATATTAAAGTGTTTGAAGTGTCTATACCTATGTCCTTGTGTATTTTTCATACTTACCAGACATGGATTGTGATCTAACATCCCCTTAGGAGGAAAATGAGCAAAATATTCGGAGAAACACCTTGTGCATTCCTGATTATTTAAGAATCTATCCAGCCTGCTATAAATCCTCGTTTTAGGGAGCTGTTTATTCCTGATTAATTAAAAATTCTAGAAAGGCTCGGATTCAATTGTTGTCACAGTTCCCCCTAACTTTTCATGTCTTTTCAAAACACTACTAAAATCCCCACTTATTGCCCAAAGACCCTAGATAGACCTACCAATCCTAGTAAGATTAGCCCATAGGGATTCTCTTTCACTCAGACAATTAAAAGCATAGATGAGAGTAAGAGTGAAATGATTTTGCTTCTGTTTATCTGAAATGTTGATATGTTGTGCATCATATTCAAGAAAATGGATATCGAGCATATGAGTGTCCAAAAGACCCATACTCTGCCTCCCCTATGGTAGACATTATTTGTGGATACAGTCCAATATTTAAACATAATATTAATGACTTTATTCATATTGATAGAGTTTGACTTTAGTTTTCAATAGACCAAAAAGATGAATATTATTAGTATGCAAAAAAACTATTGACATCTCTTTGTTACCCTTCTCCATTCATGGCCCTCTCATTCCAAAACCTTAAACTAATCATTTAAGTTAGTGGGATCAATACCATTCATGCCAGAATCTAACTTTGGGGAACTACTTCCATGCAGTTAGGAGATGTAGATAAATGCCTTTGTGGATCTCAAGAGCCCTGTTTGGTTAACCTCATCACATGCCTAATAGGTGAACTTGTATCCACATACTGCAGTGTAATTTTAATATTTGGTGTTTTCTCAAGTTGTATTTCAAGGACACTCACCAACTTTTTAGCAGTGCTGTCTTGGGTAGTCACCTTCTGCGATTGGAGCACTGCTTCCTGAGCTATGACTTTTCTAACTGGTCTCCAGATTTTATTGTCCACCACTTTCTATAGCTGTTACTCTGTGGCTCTGCATTTTCTAGTTTCATAGCCTATGTTGTTCAATTTAGAACATAAACCTGGTTTCCATTCATATTCAACCTCAATCTCAGTTAAATTTTTCTTTTCATCCAAGAATTTAATAGATTTAGGAAAGTGTTGTCCTAGCTGAAGTTCAACCATGACTCTTGCAAACCCTCGCCTTGTCTTTTGTTCTATAACTATGTCACTCTTAACGAAATTACCAACTCCCCGGTGAGTTCAATATCAGGCTTCCACTCCTTGATCACCATAGGCTTATTATCAAATAATAAATTATCACTTTGCAATACCGCCTGATGCATTTCTTTTGTATGAAAATTGGCTAAGAAAACTCTATTAAGGAGGAAATAAATTTTGTCAATGTTATACATACTCCAGATTCTTTTCAGGAAACCCTATAGGACTTGCTATGGAGGACTGGCACCTACCACAAAGCCATAGACTGCTTGTTGTCAGTATTGAAGTTCTTCATGGACGTCCTCATCTGTCAATTGCAGCATTTCAACAGGATCCTCTTCCACAATTTTCAACACTTACCTGCCATGCCTTTGGTGCCAGATCTCCTCCTCCTATTCATCCTTGGATTCAAAATCATTGTCCTCAACATCCTCTACCACATAATCCGCAATATCCAAGGCTTGGACTCCAGTAATTTCTTGTAGACTCCTCTCTTTTTGAGAGTAATCTTGATTAGGTATATGTAGTAATTTTTTTGTATTGGTTTTCGAGTCACTGGAGCACAAAAATCAAAATCTCAAAGACGATTTAAGCGCATTCTCCGTCTTCTTTCTCTCTATAGATTTTTTTGATAAGAATTCTCTCTCTCTCTCTTATAAATTGGAATTTGTTTTTTTGTACAAACCAATTCGTTCAATATTTTCAAGAAACTGTTACCTTCAAGACACTTTAGATATTATCAAACTGAATAATTACCGCCTCCCTGTGGATTTGATACTTGTCTTACCGCTAGCTATTTGTTAGTAGTATTGTAGGTTTACTTTGATTTAGCTGATACGACTTTAGCCTTATCAGTTTGTATTTCATAATTGATATAGTTATGACCTTATTCACGACCATCATTTATTGGAGTAGAGGCCGTTATTGCAAGTGGCGAGGTTAGGGGTCCTTTTGGGCTTCCTGACACGTACCATCAGTACAAGCTCAATGTCAATGGCGGGTTAGGAGTCATTTTGGGTTTAATCTAATGATTGCATTTTCCATGTGGTACATAGCCAAATAGCCATATATAACACCCTGATTATCCGGCCAAGATAATCGAAGCATTGCCATCTCGGTTGCCCGAGGTAGTGTTTCAAAACTCCAATTAAAACAATTTATTAATAATATATGTTTAATGATTACAATTAACAAAATACAGAATACAACTCATCCACTATGACCTCTATCTCATATCTAGTACTCGGCTCCAAACTCGTAACGTGGCCTTAAATCCCGTATGCAACATTAACGTTAAATCAACCTGCACCCCATATGATCGGAAATTTCATATGGATCGACACAGGCCACCCCGGAAATAGGTGATAATTAACATAAGCCACAAATGGTCAATTTCGATAATATAAATATATAAGACAAGGTAATGAAATGCGGTTATGAAATATGACAACTCAATGCATGAGACACAACTATCAATTACACCACACCGGTGGTACTGGGCCCGAGAGCGACTCGGATCACCTGCCAGACAACGTAACTCACCCTCACGTGTCCCTTCAAAACTCAACCCTTTAATGTGAACATCCCTTTTGGTGTGGGAAGCTCCATGAGGAGACCCAAGCGGAAGACGGTCTCCCAACCGCCTTCCGTATCCAATACAATCATCACACCGCCACCACCAAAACTCCAACAAAACATGAGAAATAAGAATGCAATCATAACTCAATACCGATTACAATCCCTCATCCGACGCATTACAAACATATTATGATTTAACCACACGTCCAATAATTAAATTCTCTAATCAATCACAACTAATGCCATACCAAACACCATCCCGACTCATACATAAACTCAACATCAACTCCAATTACCATGTGAATGCAAAACTACTCAGAACATAGAATAACATGAAAAATGCATACAAAACCCATATACAATATCGAAACCGAGTAGGATTAACCTACCTTTTAGCATTCTTCAACAAGCTACAAAAATCCAATCGATTCCGTCTCATAAAACCGTCTCATCCTACAATGACCATATAATAACTATTATACTACATCCTATACTACCATACTAACCAAAACGCCTTATTAATAACCACTAATTACACACTAATTAAAATCATTAATTGTAACACCCCCATACTCCAAAGTGCCTTACCAAGGCCACCTTAGGCATAGGGATGTTACCATCTCGGTTTCCCGAGGCAATGATAATC
>VHZZ01009859.1:24443-35334 GCA_009801015.1 Silene noctiflora | reverse complement strand
ATAATAATAATAATAATAATAATAATAATAATAATAATAATAATAATAATAATAATAATAATAATAATAATAATAATAACACTAATAATAATAATTATGCCTTCTACTACTCCAATTACAAATAATCTTTCTCCTAAAAGTACAAATGTAGTTCATACTGTCTCTAAAGCTTCGAATTCATCTGCAATGGGGTCTGTTACTTCCCTTGTTTCTTGTAATATTCATGAAACTTATGAGGATAATTCTGTTCCTACTGTTGATAAGGAAACTCTTGTGGATAATTTGACTATATAAATGGATACTTCTGATACAATTGTGGAAAATCTGGATACGATTGTTGATAATTCATCTTTTGACCTAAATATTGTTCAAGATACTTCTACTAAGCCACAAGAACAAGTGGTTGGTTCTAATAAATGGGATGATGTTGATAAACCTAATAATCCTTTAGGAATGAGCCTCTTCTTTCATGAACAAAGCAAGAATTCTGATGAGATTGATGTAGAACTTGATGATATTTCTGAAGAACTGCAATTCTGGAAGTTCACTCTCATGGGTCATCTGTTATGATCAAAATCTACCCTCAAGAAAGTTTTAGAGTTTATTTCTAAGAATTGGAAACATATTGGAAATCCAGTTGTTCAATACTATAAAAAAGGATGGTTCAGTTTTCGATTTTTTCAGCGGAGGAAATGAATAATGTTCTTCAGATGGACCATGGAAAATGGGGTCTCACTCTCTCATTATTAAGCAATGACATCCTTCATTCTCATTTGAAATGGAGGGGGTCTCAATTCTTCCTATCTGGGTCCTTTTCCCTGACTTTGATCCTTACTTATGGTCTAGTAAGGTCCCAAGCAAGATGTCCAGCAAAATAGGCAGGCCTATGTTTACTGATGTTCCAACCACTAACAAGGCAAAGTTATCCTTTGCAAGAGTCATGATTGAAGTGGATATCTCCCAATCTCTAACTTTGGAAATTTCCCTTAATACTCCTTTTGGGCCTTCGACTCCGAGAATATAGTATGAATGAATCCCCCATTACTGTGCTGGATGTGGGAAAATGGGCCACCTTCTGCAGCATTATAAGAAGGGTAAGTCCAGGACTAGTTCTAACCCTGCTAAAGGATCTGCACCCTGACTGCTAGGTGGTACCTCAGCTCCCAGAGTAGTTGATGCTGATCTGGTGGATATTGAGAAGAACTCAGAATGCTACCAGCTAGGTTCTCCTCCCTCTATCCTTAATTTGGTATCTCCTACTTTGCAAGCTGAAATGCACTCAGAATGCAGCAGGAATGACTTGGAAAGGACTCCTCAAATAGCCTTGAAGAGAGGATCCTCTCCAAAGTCTGGAAATAATGTTCCCTCTTCATCCAAGAACTCTTTTGCTCATCTTTCCCCTTTTGAGGAAGGAGAAATTGTTGATCAGGCCTGCTTGGATACTACTATTCCTACTCAGGCATTGCATGGAAATACTTTGGAAGTTACTAATCCTGATCTGGACTTTACCATAGTGGATCATACTAGAACTGATAGACCTCCTGAACATCCTGTTTTGGAGCCTAATCAGGCCTCAGCTCTGGACAGTACCAAATCATCAAGGGATGATGCTCCTCATGATAAAGGAGGTACATGAAGATTGCCTCTTGGAATATTAGAGGGGGCAATGATCCTCTCAAGCTTCAGGAAATCAATGATTTCTTGAGGGTCACTCAAGTGGATGTTATGGGGGTTCTTGAAACTAGAATTAAGGCTCATAAATCCAATCAAATTCTTCAAATATATTTTGCTTCTTATGGGAATTTTTGCAATTATATCTGCCATTACAATGGCAGAAGATGACTTCTCTGAAAAATTGCAAATGTTAGGGTTACTCTTCTTGACTCTCGTGCTCAATTTTTTCATTGTGAAATCTTTCACAATGCTACAAATCAAAAATTTCAGTTTACTATGGTATATGCTAGTAATGATGCCAGGGAAAGAGATGATCTCTGGAGGAATCTTATTACTGTCAAACCTGATGTTGATAGATTGCTCATTCTTGGTGATTTTAATGTTGTTAGAAATGTCAATGAAAGGATTAGCAATAATGCTCCTGACTTAGCTGATATGATGGACTTTAACACTTGTCTTTCTCATTGTGAACTTGATGATATTAATGGCTCTGGTTGTGAGTTTACTTGGACTAACAAACAAGGTTCTGCTATTAGAATGTGGGCAAAACTTGATAGAGCTCTTGCAAATGTTGCATGGTTCAATAGTTTCCCAGCTACTTCTATGGATTTTATGCCCGCTGGTATTTCTGACCATTCTCCTATGCTGGTCACTGTGTTTGCTGATACAGGTAAGAACTCTAACTTTAGTTTTCTCAATGGCTGGATAGATCATCCTCAATATAAACAGCTGGTTCATGATGCTTGGAGTACTCCTATAAAAGGTTCTAATACTTTTAAACTATTTGGCAAGCTTAAGGAGGTGAGAAAACCTCTTAAGAATTTTCACAAAAACCATTTTACTGATATTAATAGTAGGATTCACAGTCTCAAAACTGAGTTACATCAATGCCAGCTGAGTCTTCAAAGGAATCCCACTTCTCACAGTTTTATTGAACAGGAAAAGGATTTAATCCAGCATTATTCTCAGTTAAAGGAGATTGAGCTTAAGTTTCTTAAACAGAAAGCTAAAATTCATAACATTGTCCATAATGACTGCTCCTCAAAGTTTTTTCATGCTAAGATCTAGGAAAGAAGGATTCAGCAAATCATTGGATCCATCAAAGATAAAGATGGACATGTTAGGCAGGGTGTGGATGAAGTTGCTGAAGGATTTGTTGATTACTATCAAAGTCTCCTTGGCAAAAAATCAACTGTCACTCCTCTTGATGTATCTTTTTTTGCAGACAGGAAACTGTCTTAATCATGAGGATATACCTGATCTTATAAAGACTATCACTTCTCATGAAATAAAACAGGCATTATTTGATATTGGCTCAGACAAAAGCCCTGGTCCTGATGGGTTTTCTGCTGCATTCTTCAAAATCAGTTGGGATCTGGTTGGTGATGATTTCTGTAAAGTTGTCCAGTCCTTCTTTGTTACTGGTAGACTCAGTAAGCAAGCAAATTCAACTTTACTCACTCTTATACCAAAAAATAAAGTGAGTGCTTCTGTCCTTGACTTCAGGCCTATCTCTTGTTGCCAATTTCTACAAAACAATCAGCAAGATACTAATTGCTAGACTAAAGAGTGTCCTTCCTATGCTTGTTGGTCCAGAACAAGCTGCCTTTGTTCATGGCATAAATATTCATGAGAATATAATGCTTTCTCAATCTTTAGTCAAAGGATATGATAGGAAATATCTTACTCCTAGATGCTTAATGAAGGTTGACATTAGGAAAGCTTTTGATTCTCTACAATGGTCTTTCATTGAGAATATGTTACAAGCTTTCAAATTTCCCACTCTCTTTATTTCCTGGATTATGGGCTGCCTCTCACGCTCCTGGGTTTCACTTAAACTTAATGGATCTACTTATGGATTCTTTAAAGGGGAGAGTCTCATCAGACAAGGGGATCCTTTGTCCCCTTACATTTTTGTCTTGAGCATGGAGGTTATATCCAGATACCTAAGGACTATTTTCACTCAACCTTTGGTTTCTTATCACTCCAATTGATTAATTCTATCATTTTTGGCACCGTAAACTTTTGGTGTGCTGGTGGACTCATACCTAAGAGTGTTTTGAAAGTGATTAACAAACTATGCAAAAATTTCTTCTGTCAAATTGATGGTGCTAAAAGGAAATTGACTCTGAAAAGCTAGTCAAGTATTTGTGCCCCTAAAAGTGAAGGTGGATTTGGTCTTAAAGAACTCTTAGCTTGGAATAAAGCATTATTGGCTAAGTGGATCTGGATGCTGGACAAAAATGTTGATAACCTTTGGTGTAGATGGAATCTGGCTTATAATTTTTCTCAGTGCTCTATTTGGGACACTGTTACAAAGGACTACTTCTCAGCAAGTCTCAAGCACATTCTGTCTGTCAAGGATGACATCCTTCTCACTGCTGGTTCTATTCCTAATGCTCAAATGCTGATTGTCAGTTGGACTAAAAATGATAAATTCATTATTCAAGCTGCTTATCAATGGTTTAGAGTTAAACATCCTCCTCTTCCTAAGGATAAAGCTCTTTACAGGAAACCTATTTTACCCAGGCATGAGATCATTGTTTCTTTGGCCATTCAGAGGAAGCTTGCCACCACTGATTGTCTAATATCTAAAGGAATGATCCTGGTTAATAGATGCATTATGCAAGATGGCTACTGAATCACATTCTCATTTATTTTTTAAATGCACCTACTCTCAGGCTATTTGGGAAGGATTAATGGTTTGGATTGGCCTCACTGGTAGAACTCATAACTACATCACTGAACTTACTTGGGCAAACAGACAGGGGCATAGAAAGCACTGAAAACATGCTCTGTTTGTGAGCTGCATTGCAGGAGCCATTTATAGCATCTGGGAGGAACGTAACAGATGCTTATTCTCTACTTATGAGAAATCTCCTCATCAGCTTATCACTGATCTCAAGTTCACTTTATGGATTTACCTTCTTAATAGTGCCTATCCTCATTGTAATACTCGGATTAGCAATGCCATTCTAGAAGCTTAGCCTTGTTCATAGGCTTTAGGGGATATTTTTTGTAAGTTTGTTCCTTTGTTTCCCCTTGTGGATGAATAAGAGGAGCATAACCTTCTTGCAAAAAAAAAAAAAAAGAAATGTATAATAATAATAATAATAATAATAATAATAATAATAGTAAACTTCGTTTTGATCTATCAATAAAAGTTGCGTTAAAAAAAAAAACAAAAAAAAAACAAAAACAAAAAAAAATAATAATAAAATTAAGTTAAGTTTAGTTTAGTGTAGTTAGTTAAGTTAAATTCGGATATAATAATAATAATAATAATAATAATAATAATAAAATTAAGTTAAGTTAAATTCGGGTCGGATTATTTCGGGTTTTGGATCTGTTTCGAATTTGTTGGCCAGGTTTGTTTCGGGTCAAGTGGATCGGGTCTAATTTGTCTAATATTTTTGCTGGACATCCATATGAAGTTTCATTTGTCTAATTTTTTTTATTATTATTAAGAAGAAAATCATCATCTCCTGACAATATCGCTACTGATTTAATTTTTGCGATCGAACATGATCAGGTAGCAGTTAAATTGAAAAGAAAATTACATAATAAAATTGGAAAGGTATCAAGCTATATATGGTAGTGAACAATTAATTTCCATAATTACATGTTTTGGTACGTTCAATGAATCAAACTTTGCTTAATTTAGCAAACCAAATCCTACATATGTTACAAATGCAAATATATGAAACCAAAGAGCATTATCAAGAGTGAAAAGAAAAGAAAATATGGCATTAGTTACACTATTTCATCTTTTACTCCATGTCATTTCCATGCTCTATCAAACAAATGCATTTTCCATGGAAATAATTCCAATAAACTCACCCCATTTAAAAATATTGCCTGAAAGTTTCACCGCAAAACAACGACAACATTTTCTTCGTGACATATCGTTGTCTCGTGCACTATATGCAAATAAAAGAAATGCAAAATTGGGTCTCGATTCGATACATTCACCTCTTCAAAATGTTCAAAGTAGTTACTTTGTAACTCGATTGACTTTCGGAAATATAAATACCCCTCCTTTGGTCATTTTTGATACGTCTTCCGATCAAATTTGGGTTCAGTGTGCCAATTGTAACCCATGCTTCAATTTAAACAATTCGATTTCGGTTGAGCAATCAGACTCGTATATCCGAATGGATCCAACTGATACGAGATGTAGTCCAAAAATCGTTTTTAAGGGATCTTGTGGGTTTGAAGCCTCGTTAGGGAACGGTCACACCCGAGGTTACGTCGGCACAGACACGTTCCAATTCAATGCAGAAGCCGGGTACTTTCCTAACATCGCATTCGGTTGTGGAATACAAAATACAAACTTTAGTTTTGGTACCGACCCTAAAAACGAAATAGCCGGGGTTCTTGGACTTGGAATCGGTCCAAGATCAATGATAACCCAATTAGACATAGACATCAAAGGCCGATTCACTTACTGTCTACGCGGTGATACAAACAAGAGCAACATAATATTCGGAGATGATGCCCAAATAGTCGGGGGTGACACCGTACCCACCCAATCAATCGCTATGAACCCGGAAGCCCGTTACCATTTAAACTTGGCGGGTATCACAGTACAAGAACGTAGGCTAAACATAAAACCATCCCTTTTTACATTAGACGACCAAAATTATAAAAGTGGGTTTTTCATTGACCCAAGTGCAGCATACACAGTGCTAACATATACTGCATATGTGGAACTAAAAAGTGCAATTTTAGAACACTTTTCAAATTATCAAATGGAACCAATTCAAGATACAACAAAAACAAATGTGTTTGACCTTTGTTACTCAAATGTCCCTGATGAAGCAAAAGGACAAGTTTACCCTTCTATCACATTCAATTTTGTCAAGTCACCAGGAACCACTATTGGAGAAGTCAAACTTACGTTTGACCAGAGAAATGTTTTTGCCAAGTTTGAAAATGGGTTTTGTTTACAAATTTTATCCTCACCAAATAATATAGAGGGGCCTTCAATTTTTGGGGCCTTTCAACAGACTAATATTCAGTTTCTCTTTGATGTTAATGCTAGGATGTTGTCTTTTGTTCCCAAAGAATGTTAGTAGATATTTGCTTATAAGGCATAATCTTTGTTATTGCCGTAATAATAACAATAATAATATAATTTTCTTTTATTGAGGATATGTCAAGGTAGTAAACTCAAGTCCTATATTGGAAAACAACGGAAGAACAAAGTATTGTTCTTGCTTATAAGAGATCATCCACTTCATTAGTACATCCTTCAATCCACACATGGTAACATAAGAAAAAAGGGGTTATTTAAGAAAAGTTGAAAAATTGAAGGGTAAAGTTGGAAGCTTTGAATGGGGCCACAAGAATAATTTATTGTATAATTAAACATTGAGTGAGTGGGTGAGTGGGGCATTTGATGACAAACATGTAAATAGGTAGTCGGGTATAAGGGTAACTTAGTCAATTTTTAGGCCAAATAAGGTATGTTACCATTGGTGTGTATCGTCTGTTTTAGGTAAGTGTTATCATTTGTCTAGATCGGAGAGAGTATAAGATATTTAGGAAGGAGTCAAACTTGACAGAAAGCGGAACAATATAATACCTAAAAGTGGCAATTGGGTCAGTCAAGTCGCCACTTCGGGTCAAATAGGGCCAGTCTACCCTTTTGGGTCTATTCGGGTTATGGTCGAGTCATTATCAGTATAATTATTTTATCGCATTAGTTCAATTTTTATCCCTATTAAAATTATTTTTTTTACTCTTATTATGTTTAGTTATTTCATCCCTTATATATTAGGAGAATAAGAAAGTTAAAACGTTTTCCCTCCAAAATGCACTCTCCTAAATAAGAAAAGAAATGATATTATATTTTATTTCATTAATTTTTTATTCTATCGTTAAAATGTAAATTTTTTCGTTAACATATAAACTTTTCATGAAACTATAGTTCTTTTATTTTATCAAACTCTAAGATATGATCTTTTAAGAAAAATAAAATAAATTTGGTGTAGAACCCATAACTTACAAATTATTAAATCTTTCACTTGATACTACTCGTATTATTAGTGAACGATTTAATGCATATACACTCCGTAGAGAATAAAACTATAAACTTTCATTATAATTAGCTTCGTGATAAAAAAAAATCATTAAAATTTTTTGAGAAAATTTATAAAATGAAATCATTAGTTTCGAGTTAAAAAAATTATTTTCAATAAAAATACGCATTATATGACATTAATCAGTATTCTTGATTAGTTTTACTTATCGAATTTTTCATCACAACAATGTACATTGAGGTGAAATTTGAAAATAATACTCTACAAAAGTAAGAATCTGTATACACCGTGCATGCATTGCGCCGAATCTAAACAAGTTGTTAAGGCAAACATATCAAACTAAACGCTAAATTGCTTTCATTTTAATAAAAATTATGGCTTAATAATTCTCGGGTCATCAATTTAATCGAGTCAATACCGGGTATGGTACATGTCAGGTCGGGTTCGAGTAATTGATTATTGGGTTGTGTCGGACTGTTAAGAATACGAATCAGTTTCAATTCGATTTGCAATATTAGGTTCTGTCGGGTCGGGTTTGCTTGGGTTCAAGTCGGATCACTCGTCCCAAAACAAACTTGCCACCTTTAACTATACCAATGTAACAAAGTAGTGACAGTTAGAGGTGCTCAGTGGGTCGGGTCGGGCCGGGTCAAGGACGGGCCAGACATTGGGTCAAGCAGCCCGAGCACGACACTAACATATGATCGGGCTGGGCGGGGTCAGTGCTGGGTTGGTTTGGTGATGTTGTCGTCAAACCACTAAACAATATTTATATCTCAACAAACTAGCATAGCAAGTAAGTAAAGGTCGAACCCAAAGGACGGGGGTATCTAAATTGTTCAATCCAAGTTTGGTTGTTCTAGGGGTGTCACGATTAGGATTAGGTTATGGTCTAAACTAATGAAAATAAAGTAAATAGCAAGAATTAAGTCAACAAGAAGCAATAAAATTGAGATGTAAACAAATGATTAACAAACATTAGGGTGTCATGGGTTCATAAGGGAGTCATGGTATAATCATAATAATGAGTCAAACAAACAATTATGGTTGTGTTGGGATCGAGTTGATTTATGTCTTACAATCCCTAGAGAGACTTAGGTCTTAAGGTCGAGTAGGTTCATATCTTGCGACACCTACAAAGACTTGGTTCTCCCTATTTAATTATATGCATGGTCTAACAATCCTTGAGTTAGTTTATGTCTTACAAGTCTTGTTGAAAAGATAAAGAATCATGCTTGGTTGTCAATCAAGCATTTCATCAAACATAACATGTGCATAAGTTGAAAACAGAACATACAATCATTCATATGAACTCATTAAGCATAGATCTAACCTCCATGATAACTCCTCTAATACCCCACTAACCCTAGCTAAAAGACTACTCATTACACATCATGATTGGCATGTCAATAATATTGCCACCCATTATAGCAAGGTTAAGCATGATGAACAAGTAAAAGAAATAACAAAGGATTAATGAAAGATAAGAGATGTACCAACTTGAAATGTAGAGATGAACATCAATAAATGAGAATCCTTGAATAAAGATGGAGGCTTGTCACTTAGTCTTCAAATACATACCCAAGAGATCCAAATGTAAACTTTTAAAAGTGTAAATTGAAAGAAAAATTATTGAATGATTAAAGTGCTTTGTTGAAAGATTAAAGACTAAACTACTCCTAATCTAAGAGAGTATTCTAATTTATGAAGGCATCCCCCTCAAACTATTACAAAGAGGGTATATATAGTAGCTACAAGAATAAGGTTGACTAAGGGCTTAAATGACGATTAGACCCCTTAAGAAGGTCCTAAGCCTTGCTAGAGCCAGGGTAGGTCGTGCGACTCCTCTCCTTGCGTGGGGAATCCTGTCAGCTGGCTCGCTCGAGCTAGGCAAAGCTCGCCTGAGCTGAAGGTCAGCTCGCTTGAACTGGGCATAGCTCGCTCGAGCTCTCCCTGTTTCCACCTTGCTTTGGCTTGGCTGCCCCCTAAGTCGTGGGGGCTGGTCTGGACACGTGGGAGTTCCTCCTCATTGTGCGAAAACTTGCTTTATTAACTAAGGTCTTTATTCTCGGTCTCCTCTTTGATGCTTGGTCGTTGGATGCGATCAATTTAGCTCCGAAATGCTCCAATCAAGCAAGGTTAGCGCTCTTCTCCTACCAAATACACCAAAACCTCATAGAATAGCAAATAAGAAGCTAAAGACAAGAAACGACTCTAATAATCACGTAAAAGCATGTGGAACGAGACTAGTTAGAGGACTAAATGTGCGTGAATACGAGTCACATCATTTGGTCTCGCACTAGCCCGACCCACTTAGTAGCGGGCCAGTGCCAGGCCGGGCGGGGACTTCATAATATTTTTTTAATAGTGTTTTGACCTGGTGGGGCCAAGGAAGTTGCACCACTAATCCAACCCGAGGGAATATAGTGGCCGTGCCGGGATGGGCTTAGTGCTGGCCGGGCTACTAAATGTCGGTCCACTACTGCTTCGCCGGGTTGGGCCAGGCTGGCCCGCTATGTTGTGCGCCTAGTGATAGTAGCAATGCCAACATGAATGATATTAAATATAACACACCTATCCATACATACTATCAAATATGTCACCGAAACCATGTGTTTCAATGACTGACGGTTGACATCAATTTAATTTTCGATATTCATCATACAATTATTGGATGAAACCTAAATCATCGAAGAAATAGGTAATTGATCAATGTTTATATAAGTCAAATGCAAATGCGTACCCAACATATAAAAAACAAATTTGATAAAATTTATTAGAATATGAAATATTCTTTAACATATTCTTTGTAATATTTGTATTATTGCTTGTAATCTTTGTAATCTAAGTATTTAGCTATTTTAGGTAATTGACCCATTATTATGGGTAAATCTGTTTTCGTCTTCCATGATCTTAGGCAAGCATTATGGAATTGACCAAGCTAACTTAGGAAGCCTTCATTGTATATATACTGTGATGCAATTGTAAAGAAATAATCAAGGGATTATATACTTTTATGGTATCAGTTTTCTTCACGATACTCCTCTCTTCCGCTTGCTTCTACTAGTCTTCCTAATCTTCTGTTGGAAGTAGAGGCTTGTAAGAGCCAAAAATAGAATCTCCAATTGTCCCACATTGGTGAGGAAGTGGGTGTTATATGTGTTTATATAACA